>JAURVB010004074.1:0-15000 GCA_033002965.1 Piper betle
TTGTGTTTGGCTCATGCTCGACTTATATTAGATCAAAAATTTCTTTCCAACACTATATAAGTTTAATGTGATCTCAATAGTATTGATGAGCTGAGTCCAAGCTGAGTATTTTTTTGAGTTTGAATACATCGAGCTCGAGTTTCAAGCCAAGCCGAGCCGAACATTCCTTAGCTCAAGCTCTATTCATTGTTCCACGAGTTATCCATTTCAAGTCAAGTATTTTTTCGAGCACAAAATTAACGAGCACAAATTCAAGCCAAATCGAGCGGAATGTAAAATATTTGCGAACAGGTTTGGCTTATTTACCTATTTAAAAGTAGAAATACAAAATTACAAGTGACTTTTTGTGCATTAATGCACTAAAAAAATTAAATAAATTATGTTTAACAAGCATTAATGTACTAGAAAGACTTAAAGAAAATGTGTTGCATTGCATTTTTTTACAACATATAACATTCCAAAGAAAAAATTTGAAATTTCAGTATTCACAGTTTCTAAAAATTAATAAGCGTACTCAAAGAAAATTAGTTGCATGCACATGGGGAAATGCAATTCAATGCAAGGCAACTCCATTTTGGGTAGTCCTATAAATGATAATGTAGCATGGTGACTTAGCAACAATACTAAATCAAATGAAATAAAAATACTAACACCTTGTTCACCGTATTAAAAAATTATTAAAAGCTTAGTTAATTCAACATAACCGATGTAAAATATAAACGTTAATTGAGGACAATTTTACCATAACCAATTTACAGATTTAACTGAATATTATTAATTATTTTATATATAATAATAAATAAACCTCATTTCTACATTAACATTAACCTTGGAACATTTAATTGAAGAAGTATCAATTTAATGAATTTACTTAATGTTGATTATTTATTTACTAATTTCATAATTTCTAATACTAAATGAACATGATTTGGATGATTGGAACATTTTATATTGTGTATGAGAAAATATTTTAGATACTTTAATTTTTATCTAACTTAACAAAGTAGGGTTTATGATTTATAATTTGAAATTGATTTAATTATATTTTAACCATTTAACTAGTGGTAAAATGATGAAGACTTGGTTATGGCAAAACCTTATAAACTCGGTTAATAATGATAAATAATTATGATAATGTTGTGTGAATACAAATGTTTGATATATATATATATATATATATATATATATATTTATATTTATACATGTTGATTTGACATGGTGACCCTTAATTGCACTTTTAGGGGAGACTCTATCCGTTTTATTTTATAAACTTTATCAATTTTCATTGGAATTATTTTGGTATGTAAATTGGTTGACATGTCATCCATGTAGTAGCATGTTAGGGTATTTGTGTATTTATATATGCATAGTGATTGACATCTTCCATCTCGAGACACCGAGAGTAGATCCGCATGAATTGGGTTTGGGTTAACTGACTCAACCGAGATCAATGACATTCCGGTTTGGTTCCCGAGCATAAACTAGATTTGGGGTGTCACAACAAGAGAGCTGACCCTCCTGTTAAGTGAAAATATTTATACACTCCTTCACAGAATCTCTCATAAGGGCATTAATTACGAGCCGTCGACTTTGCGTGAGAGCGTGCCCTTTCTATCTCATTTCATACTTTGTCAACTTTAAGAACTATCCCTTGTGTGAGAACATCAATTTCTTTTCTTTTAGCCCTTTACATCCTCCGTATCACTCCTTACTTTGAGTACAGAGGCCGAGCACTCTCAGGCATGCGCCTTCAATACCCTTTGAAATCACAAGTCTAAACATGCACTGCATTGCAGTACCTGTAAACCTCCATACTTCTTCAGGTTTGAAGAACCCAAAGGTGAAATTGTTAGGATCCTTCGGGAATGGAATGAACGCTCACCAAATCTAGAGCCCGCTTTGACTAACACACGCCCTACCTCAAGACAGGGTCATCGATTTTCCCGTGTGTCACATCACACTGGAGAACTTGAGAAAATTATATATAGGCATGGGAAGAGATTTATATAATAGGCCTGAAGGCAACTTGCGGTGGATCTTGTTTTCGAAATCAGACTCGAGTGGGTCATAAAAGTAAAATATGTCTAAATGACCTCTGTTAAGTGGGGTCTAATAAAACAAACTACTTAACATGTCCTGCGATTTGGAAATCAAATTAGTAATAAAGTATAGAGATAAAAAGTGAGAAAAGTCCTCACAGACCTGTAGTTTAAACTTCAAGTGTGACGTCTCCTCTATAGCGAGCTTAGACTCCAAAACCTACATTGAAGCCCACTGCTGCGTTAAATATTGACATCTTTATATTATGCATACTTATGGTGTACACTCACATCATCAATATATCCTAATAATGAAGACTGCTAAATAAACCTATATGTAAACATACTACATGCAAATCGAGACATACTAAAGGAAATAACTAATAAATAAATAATAAATAAATAAATACACTTATGAATAAATAGATAAATAATAAATACATAACAATAATAATACTCTAATTATAAAATAATAATATCATTATATTATATAAGTATACGACTAAATACCAGTAAATGTCACATATACTTGTGTTAGTAAACATGTAAATAAATAAATACATAATCATTTAATAAATAAATAATTAATTAAACACTTATTTGATTTTGATTAGTCATGAATAATAATAATATCATAGTCATCCAACATGGAATACATAATTAAATACAAATAAATAATAACATACACTCAATGAACAAATAGATAAATAATTAAATAATTAAATAAAGTTTAGTAAATAGGAATAAGATTAATATTAATCAGTAAATTTATCAATAATAATAATAAACAATTACATAAACATCCATCATATACAACAAACACAGAAATACAAAGAAATAAACAATAATGAATAAATAAATAAAATAAATAAACAAATACTCGTAACATCAAAATATGCTAAATACAATTAATATACATCTAAACTAACGTAAGGGTTCTCAAATTATTGAAGATGATTAAAAAATGACTAAAATCAGGTTAAAAATGGTGAATTGAGTCAACCCAGGGCGAGTCAACCGAATCGAGCTAAGTCGACTCAGTCGGTCAAGCAACAATGTTGGACTGGGTAGCTGGACATGGACATGGGCTTGGGTATGATCACAGACACAAACAGGTGAACAATGCTTTAGGTTAGCGGGCACGAACATGGGCAGACGGATGCGAACACGAGTATATTGGTCCGACAGGGTAGGCAGTCGAAATTGATGGTCCATTTGATGAGGAAGATGATGGTCGTAGCGATTGACAGCGTTCGACCGGCTACTAGCTGGAAAATGGCCAGAAAAGGGGTGAAATTGTCGCAGGTGTAGCGGCGTCGCCAGTTGCGATCACAGCTAGAACAGTGGTCCTGGGTGGTCTCAATATGTTAGCCTCGACGAAATGAAGTTGTGTGGGTGGTCAGATTGGCTATAGGTGACTCGTTGGCACAAGAAACTGATTGCAAAAATGTCATTGCCAGCTACTACTGTGCTGGCACCGATGGTGGTGAGGGGTATAACCCAATAGGCAATCGCGATGCACTCATGGTGGTGCCGGTCCGGTGGTAGGGGTGAGCCTGTAACGACCCAGCACAAAGTGCATCGTAATAGAGCTAAGTCATTTCTTTAAAATGGGTACCCCGAAAGTTAAAGATCTATAGTCTATTCCCACTTATAAACAAGATCTTCTCCTAATAGGTATTAGATGTGGGACTAAGTTGAGGGATCTCACAATCCACCCACCTTAGGAAATTTTGTCCTCAAAATGCCTATACTTGGCCCGTTGCTAGCCCCAGCCCACGACCTTTCTGGCCTGTGACCGGCAGCCTAGCCAATGTTCCTAATCCAGCCCACCATCTAACACAAAACCAGGTGGGCTTTGATACCATTTGTAACGACCCAGCCCAAAGTGCAACGTAATGGGCTAGGTCATTTCTGTAAAATGGGTACCCCGAAAGTTAAAGATCTATAGTCCATTCTCACTTATAAACAAGATCTTCTCCCAGTAGGTATTAAATGTTGGACTAAGTTGAGGGATCTCACAGAGCTGGAGACGCACCGGCAACGAGCTGAAGTGGCGGCTGCGCTAGGGGTGTAAATCATCAAAATCATGGGAAATCTTTGAAAAATAACATGGTAAAGCTAGGGGTTGAGATGTATGCCTCTGATCTTGCCACATGGCATAATTTGAATGTTCGACAACTTGTGTTCTAGTGGGGCCCACCATGGTATATGCTATATGTATATGGACAGAAAGCTTGGATCGAGACCGTCGAAAGGCGAGATAAACTCTAATCCTAAAAGTGACTCCATAAGCAAGAATCGAGTCAAGAAAGCTAAATAGGCCTCGAACCTTAAACTCAATTGGGTGAAAACCTATGACTCAATCAAGCTGAGCCCACATGGGAACAATCCGGTGACCCGACATCCCCATGATGCATGCAAATGAGATACCCTGAAAATCCTAAACGGATACTAAATGCTATAACGACCTAAATCTAGTCCTACACCCTGGCTAACCCATAAAAATCATCTGTATACCTCATGTGTATGATGATAACTTATGCTCTACTGTAACCTATCTCAAGCTATCATCTACATGTCATGCATATTCAGCCACCATAACATGTTCATACGGCCATCTGGGCCCGTATTCATGTTCTAAAAATTGGCTTGAGCTTGCTCTAGCCGACTCTAACCCGAAGTTGGGTTTGATACAACTTCCTTTACGAATTAACAAGTTTTTTTGATTTGAAGTACCAAGTCCATCCACCCAGTATCTACAACATCAACTTCATCGTTCGAACAGATTTGGGCGCAACAATTACAAGTGTCAGAATCAAGTCGGACCGAGCACAATCTGTTCCCTCTTTGAGCATGGCTTCCACAACCACCATATTACCAGTCGTCATACCCATACTAGTGGTATGAACCTGCATGCTCCCAACAACCATTTTCCATGGTGTTCCTATAGCCAATCGTAGTCACGATGCCCATCCAGTGGTGTCGCCAACAATGCCAACAAGTCAAATGTCAGTTCCTGTTACAATTTTGTCCACAAGTTAACCACAAGCCCAATTGCAAACCATGTCAGTAGCGTAAATGTCAGACCTTTGCTATGAAGAGTTGAAAGTTCAAATGGATGCCCAAGCTGTACTTATCGCTGCATTGATTGGAAAGAAAGATAAAAAACTCAGTGAAGCAACCAAATGTGATGAAATCTATATGGTCCTACCTTCAACAAGTTTGATGGAGAGGAAACTCTAAAGATCACATCACAATCTTTGAGATCAAGTGCAGATCAATCTCGACAAATGGAAAGCTAAAACTACAACAATTCCTAGCATCTATCAACAACAATGCACTAAGATGGTTCAACAATCGTCCACCCAAATCGATCAACTCATGGGAAGAACTCATTGGGCAATTTACCTCTCACTTTCAATCAATGGAGATCCCGATAAAGATAAAACATTTAAGGCAATGCCTAAGAGAATTAGGTGAAGAATTTGCTACATATGTGAAGAGATTTATAAACCTATCATTACAGATGAAAGAAACTCCAAATATCAAAGAACTTGTGAAGATTTGTGCAATAAATGTTGGATCAACTACATGGTTTCTAAGTGGCGTAGAATGCAATACATTTGAAGAACTCTTTGAAAGAGTGCTGATCTATAAAAAGACTCAATAGAAATTCAGCTTCAACAAAGAATGAAGGAGATTCAAGCAATGTAGTCACCAAACATAGTCATATGGATCATGAGTCACAAATGAAAATGAAGAATGCAAGTGAAAGTTCAAGATATACTCCCGTAGAGTCTCTACAATGATATGAATGGAGAAATATAGAAGACTATATATTCAACACTAGAGATACTGAGAGATTGTTCGATATGTTAAAGAGGTAAGAAAGATCACACGATGAACTTTGTAGAATCTACCGAAACCAAAGGATGAAAAGAAGGAAAACTTTTGTTGATTTCACCTGAAGTTAGGTCATCCAACAGTGAAATGTCGAGACAATGTGGTGATAATGAGCCACTCATCTTCACCAATGTAGTTTCAAAAGGGAAAGAGCATACCGGAGAAATGAAGGTTCAAGATATGGAAGTGTCACCTACTTCCACTGAAGGAGTGTGTGAATGAAAGAACTTCGATAAAGAAGGGATGGAAGACCAGCTTGTTGTCCAAATAACTTCAAATCAAGAGGAATTCAAGTAAAAAATGCAATGCAACATGAAAAAATAAGACTTCGCATAATGTGTAGCTTTGGCGGAAAGATAGTAATCTAAAAGAAGGAAGCAACATTATATTGGAGGCAGCACACAACATGTTGCGGTAGATCGTGATGGTTCCTATTTAGATTTTGTCACCTGAATCTCGAGTACATTTTGTACTAACAACCCTTTCATGATCGTGTCAATTACCAGATGAAAGTTTGAAGTACCTTATCATAATCGCCAACAATGAAGACTTAGCGAATGTACTCCAGGCAATAAGTTCACTGCGCATATAGCGAGTCCAACCGAGACGGTCTTTGAGGCAATGTTGTGGGGGCTTCAATCAAGATCAATGCCGCTGAAAGTGGTGTAACAAAAGGTCAACAAATAGTAGGAGGCATTGCAAAAGTGCAAGGTCACCTCCATACTAAGGGAAAGAAAATCCCATGTGAGCTTGTCACCAAAGAAGCTTAACATCTTGAAGCAAAGTTTTCCCTGAATGAGAGTAGGAAGAAATTTGCATTTTTTGTCATTATCATCACAATTTTCAAATCATGATAAAGAAATCACTCCTCAAGATCGAAATGATGGTTAATTACCACACAATGACCCAGAGAGGTCACCCTATACTAGGGTATGTAAAAAGAGTTGAAAAGGGATAAAATGCAAAAAAAGAAAAAAATGCAAGTTATACTTCTTTGAATATTCTTTCAAATTTATGAAAAATCGGCAAGGGGGCTTATGAACCGGCACAAACATGAACATGTTTGCCCTTATTTGGGTTTGATAACCCATATGCACCTCTTTTTCCTATCCTCGATGACTTGGTCTTGACAGCTTCACAAGACGGGAGGAGATAAGAAGAGATAAAGATAGAAGGTTGAGAGAATTTGATTTGAGGCCTCAAATTGTAGAAGCTAGAAATTCCCTTGGATGTCTATAAACACCAAATGGTGAAAGAGAAGGGGGGCTCGTGCGTTAAAAGAAGAGAAGAAGAGTAGAGCAAAGAAGTAGGAAAGGAAGAAGGAAGGGAGGAGCCCCTTGCTGGAGATCCATTGTAAAACCCGTGATTCGAGTCAGGGTTTTACGTTACCGAACCAGTCGGTTCGACCGTTGGTTCGAGTCGAGTCGGTTTCATGAATCGCGTGCTGAGTCGAGACCAGCCGTGAGTTATGAGCGATGAGAGTCAGGTGTACCTGAATATATGATGATAACGTCGAGAAGATGGTGAGATACGAGTTATCTGAATATATGAAAGTATGCAGTATTTTTTCTTTTTATATGTTTGATCGTAGAAATAGTTTTAGGCCGAATAACGCATTAGGACGCGTTGGATTATATTCGGGTGGGTTATTAGTTATAGAGCATGTCATTTGGATGTTGTTGTGTTTGTTTTATTTTATGTGATTTTTCCATATTTTTCTAGATTTTTTTAGAATTTATTACGAACTAGTTATTATTTTGACTCGAGTAGGAATCGAGTCAATACTTATTTACGAAACTGCCACTAGCACGCTTTCTTCTCCCCCGACCCTTCTCTCACCCCAAACCCTCGCCGCCGCCCCTGTTGCGCGCTGCCGCCGCCACTGCCGACGCCGCACTGGCCGCCGATCAACGCCGCCCCGCCCTGCCGTGTCGTCGCCGTGCCGCCCCGACCAGCCCCGGCCACCGTCGCGCCGCCACGACGCCGGAATCGCCCCACGAAGCCGCGACGCTCCGCCCACCGATTCCGCCGCCGTCCGGGCCGCGCCGCCGCCGCTGTGACCCCGACGACCACCCCTCGCCGTCGCCGACGTTTCCCCCATCGTCCCGACCACCGTCGAGGCCGGCCGGAGCCTCGATCGGAGAACGCCGCCACCGCCACCCATTTTCGACGCCGCCGTCGACGGCCATCGCCGCCTCGGCTACCCTGTTTGACACCACCATTGGACCGAGCTCGTCGAGCTGGTGCCGATAGACCCCTGATTGCCCCGTCCCAAATCATCGCCGGAAAACCGTCGGAATCCGCCGGAAAACCGCCGACACTCGCCGGAAAACCGCCGGAACCGCCGGAAATTGGATTTGTGGGAAATTCGCCGGATCATCCGCCGAACGCACCCGGTCCAATCTGATCGGACTTCGGACGCCGCTAGGTGCCGAAGTCGAGTTTCGAGCCACGAAACGGAAACCCTAGCCGTCGCCGATTTTCGACGACGCGAGGTATAATTTATTTTAATTTAATTATTTGAAAGTTTTGATTATTAGAATTGCATGCTAGGATTGGTGAATTGTGTGTTAGAATAATATATATAAATGTAGATTTGATTTAGAATAAAATATGAAATTTGTGGAATTGTGTGGTGTTAAAAATAGAAGTTATGAAACTAATTAGGGTTGTTAAGTAATAATCATGATCTAATCAAACTAGCTTAAGTAGACTTGCTAGAATTGATATAGGTTGATGTGTGTTGATTGACGTGTGATTGTGTTGATTGTGTGTGCATGCTATAGGATGTGTGATTCATCATGCGGGCGTTAGTTTTTAGCTTGATTGTGTAGGTACGGTGTAGGAGCTCGCCGCCTAGGCGCGTGGACCCGTTTGGAGCTTCTACCAGGTCCGTTTAGGACTCGTTCTCTGATTTACGCTACTCTCTTGTGTATTTGATTTATTATGTGCAGGACGAGTTAAGTGGCGTTTTATCGAATCCCACTTAACTCGGGCCATTTAGCCAACGATTTTTCCGGATTAATAACCCTCGAGGATGAGATCCCTCGAGTTTGTTTTCGAACTTCAGATCCAGCTCACGTTGCCTTCGGGCCTATTGTATAAATCCCAACCCAGACCTATATATATGTATAGTTTTCGTGTTTTGGTGAGAGACTGAATGAGGGAAATCCGACTACCGTGCTACGCGAGCGGGCACGTGTGTGTCGACAGTGGGCTCTGGAATGGTGTGCGGGCCGTTTCATTCCCGAGGGATCCTGACAACTCCACCTTTGAGTTCCTCAAACCCGGAGAAGTGTGGAGGTTCACGGGTACTGCATTGCAGCGCATGTCTAGACTTGTGGTTTCAAAGGGTACTGAAGGCGACTGCCCGAGAGTACTCGGCCTTCGTGCTCAAGGCCAGGAGTAATATGGAAGGTGCAGAGGGCGAAAAGGAATGAGATTTGACGCGAGAAGCAATAGAGAAATGGCCGAGGCATGAGAATGTGAAAGATAGGGGACGCTGTCGACCCGATGGCGACGGCTCCCGTATGTGCCCTGATGAGAGTTCTTGAGGAAGTATATGGTTTTGATTCAACAGGAGAGTTTGCTCTCCTGTGCCAGATTGATATTAGTTATTTTCCGGGCCGGTAACACTCGTTACTGACGGTTTTTCTATATATATGTAGGTGAGGAATGCGAGCGATGAAAGCTGTCGGGACTGCGGAGGAGCAGCACGGAACCGCGCACACATGTACCTGCCGCGTGTAATGTATAATAATGATGTGTTAATGCTACGTGAATGATAATTTGGATGTGTTTGTTTAGATAAATTGCTTGATATGAAATGAATGGATAAATGTGAATGAGTAGTGAGTTTGGAGTTCAGACTCGGCTCAGGTAAAAACGAATGAGATAATGGTTGAATGTCATGGTAGATTAGTATGTGTTACCGTATTTTTATAAAATAGTATATATTTTCTTTTGGTTTCTCATTTATTATTTTGTCTTGTCTTTGCTTGTACATCATAGCATGCATGTAGGACTACGTTAGAACCCACGCATCCCATCTATGCATTTCATGTTTGCATCTCCATCTTGAGACACCGAGGGTAGATCCGGGTCGGCTTAACCGAACCCAGTAGATTAGCGAACGGTTCGGTCGCCGGTGACATTTCCGGGTCGGTTCACGGGTGAGCCGAAACGGGGTGTTACATCCATCTTCGACGACCCCTAGCCCATCAGTGCAGAGTTTAGAGTGCCCCCAACTAACCTAGATGAGAACCACTGCCATCAACAACCATCCTCACTAGAAAAAGCCAAGAAAAGCCCCCTACCAAATTAAGAAATAGCATCAAGCAACCACCTGGTCGGTGGTGCGTCCGGCCAGCCTAGGCTTCCTCTAGCCACACCACAACCTCCCACTGAGTTCCCCTCACAGGCGAGAACAAAACCATCCAAGAGCTGCTGCTTGAGAAGCTCTCCATCACCAGAAAAGCTTTGAGAAGCCGCTCGTTAGAACAGTGTAGCAGTAGAAAAACAACAACAAACAGTAAAGCCCATGCCACCACTTGGAAAATCCACATTTTCACCGAACTCCCCTCAACACCACTGACACAACCCAAGTTGAGATCCGCAAGAGAAGAAGCCACCCTTGCGAGAAAATAACCTAGAAAACGCTCACCGAAGAAGTGCAACAATAGCATTTGATCATCTTTCTAACCTTCATATGTGTGTGACCCAAAACCAACTGACACACCAAACACCACCTACAACCCGGTGCAGCCAGAAATCTTCAGAAGCTTGTGCATGCTAGCTGGTCTAGTCCAACATTTATCTTGCTTTGAACCAACCTAAAGCGATCTGGTTTAGTCTATTATCATTCCAAAAATAATTTGAATGCCTCCTAGACATCGGATCAGAGGCAAAACTTGTTACCCTACCATTTTTGGACGCTTCGGACACAGTGGTGAGGTTATTTTGAAGATTTAAAGATTAGAAGATTAGAAACAGATAAACCAGGGTAATGGAATCATAGATCTCAAAGGCAAATTTATTTAAAGGCATCAAAATTCACTATTTTGTGTTAGCATGTAAAAATTAAGAAAAATAGTGAATCCGTGGTTATTAAGCTACTGTAGATTGACTTAGGGATTTGAATTGAACTTTAAGAAATCACGTAAAAAATCTTAGGTGTTATTCCTTGCATTCGACATTTTATTTTTTAGATCGTAGAATTTTTTTACGCAACAAGGGCATTTTTGGTCCCACTGAACCTACTCATCCAACCCGTTCCGACAACGAAGTGAAGGCTGATTCACGGGAGTTGAAAATCTCACGCCCAAACAATAGTCATGAGCTCAGTGAAGAATAAAAATAATCACTATCAAACTAATGTTTTTTATTAGAATTAATGAAGAGAATTTTTTAGGAATATTAAATTATTAACAAATAATTTGTTATCATAGATTTAAAACTATTTTTTGACTCTTAAAGATCCCTAAACCAACTCCACTCTATGACTTTTCATAAATCATAGATTATCATAGATTAAAGATTTAATCTATGGCTTTATCATAGATTATTTTCTTTTTAGTTTAGTTAATTAATAAATTAAAGTAAAATAAATCATATATTTATCAATTTCAAATATTAAAGAGAATAATATCTCATAATTTGATATATCTTTTTCCTTAGTGGATTGAAAAATTGTTATAAATGATTCCAAAATGACTTGGGGTCAACTAGATTCCATAGCCTATAGAGTCGAGTCCAAGTCCTGAGTTTTTAAACTACATATTTTACTAGTGATAGGAATTGGGAGGACTAATATGTTTTTTTAGTTAATAATTATATAAATTTTAATATAATGTCAATGTGAGTTCAAAATTAATCATAGGACTAATATGTTTTTTAGTTAATAATTATATAAATTATAATGTAATGTCAATGTGAGTTCAAAATTAATCACCGTAAAGAAAACTATAGCTTTATTATAAATAGATATAAATTAATTAATTAAATAAATAAAACTAACTAATAACAAGTGCATGATAACATGTTAAATTGATTTTGATAAAAATTATAAGAATTTATATAAAACTAATAGTAAACTTGACCCGATGAGTGGGGCACATTATTAATTTTAAGAAAATTAAATATATGTTAAACGAAAAAGAATAAATTTTAATCAAAATACTCATTGACTTTTGAGATCTATACAATTGAATTCTAATTAATATTTCTTATCAATGGATATTATATAAGAGTAAGGAGAAGGTTATATTCTTTTTGTAGATTGAGTGCTTATTTAATAGATTTCAAAGTTGAAAAATTTAACTTGGATTTGTCGTTCATCAAAACCAACATGGAGTTGTCGCTTTGTGGAGAAACTTGAAGCGGTAAAATTCGGAACATGAAACTTTGAATCCTTTAAAAGCCATGACATATTTATTGGAGGATAAAACCTATCGGTTTTACTTTGAAGATTTATTTGACATGTCTGAATTCATTAAACTTCAAGTTATTAAAGATAAGATTGTGATAAAGCTAAGAAAATCTTGTCCCTTAATATCAATTTATCTATTTTTAAGACAAACAAATCTTGGTTATTTAAATTTAGAAAACAAAAATAAGAGAGTCATAAGAGGAGAGAATTTAGAAAAATATAAAGTAAAAAGATTTGTAGGGCCAAAATTAATACGAAGAAAAGATTATAATATAACGAAAGAAAATAAAAATTCATATTATAATATATATTAAAATAAAATAAAATTAATATATTCGTAATTCAATAATTTTTTTCACATAAATTCTCTTGTACTTTATTTTTTTGACAAAAAATGCCTTTAAAGTTCGTAAATCTAATGATTTTGGACAGCGTAAAGATAGCAAAATACCCTCGTCAGACACACAGTACAACCGCTAGATCTACCAGTAGATTCATCTCTCGTGTGTCATGTGTCCCGAAACCCCAAGGTGCGAACTTTTCTTTCTTCCACCTTTTTTATTTGGCTTTTCTTTTTCTTCACCCATTGATTCTTTCCAATTGATAGGCGTAGATTATACCGCCTTGAATAATTCTTTCATGGGCAGTGAGGTTGGTAGGTTTCTCTTATTTGAAAAGCACCGATCTTTGACGGTTTTAGCTCCTGGGTCATGCGTATTGTGCTGCGTAGAACTGTTCCTGCATTTGGTTGTCTGCTTTTGTGGATCTTGGATGTTTGCATGGGCTGTGGTCAGCTTGGAGTCTGGATGATGCTGTGCTTGATTGCTTTTTAATTGTTTGATATGTGGCCGATTGTTGATGTTTAATTGATTCTTGGTTGAAAAGTTTTGGACTCTTTGGTAATGGATTGCATGGTGATGATTTGTGGGTTGTCTTCTAGGAAGAATTGCTGCTTGGATAGCTGGGTTACATGCAGTGGTGTTGGTTGATGCGCTGTGTTTTACCTGTTGGTTTAGGTCACGCGTATTGTGCCGGGTATAACTGGTTTTTGGGTTCTTTTTATCGATTGATGAGTTTGCTTTCTGCATTTGGTTGTGTGCTTTTGTGAATCCAGGAGATATATTTATGGGTTATGGTCAGCTTCGAGTTGGGAGAATTGTGTGCTTGAAGGTTCCTTAATTGTTTGCAGTTTGATTTGTGAAAATGTAGCTGGTTGTTGACGTTTAAGATTAAGAAGATTTCTCTTTGGTAGCTGATTGTTATTGTTTAATTGAATCTTGATTGAAATGTTTGACTTTTTCCGTAGTGGATTGCATTGTTGATGATTTGTTGTGTATGTCTTACAGGAAGCTTTGCTGCTTGGATATGGTTGGGGTTCTAGCACAATGGTGTTGAGGGATGCGCTATGAAGTTGCATGCGTGGTGGAGATTTAACAAAGATGCCAGGGTTGCCTTTGGTTGTTCGTGAAAGCTCTTACGTTTTCAGCCACTCCAGGCAGGTTGATCAAATGTGCCGGCAAGATTCAAGGACTCATATGCCCCAGGGAAATGCTGTTGCTACTGAGGAAAGTCTTTCGGTCTATTGCAAGCCAGTTGAATTTTATAATATACTACAGCGCCGCGGCTCACAAAATGTATGGCTCAGCATTTAGAAGATATATGTTTCTTACATTTAGTTTCACTGTCTGGAGCAAACAGAATAACGCTTGTTAATCTTTAAGCTGCCAAATATGAGATTTTGAAGATTCTTTTTCCTTGTTGCAGCCAGCATTTCTTCAAAGATGTTTGGAATATAAAATTGAGGCTAAGAGAAAAAGAGGTAGAGTTGTTCCGTTGTTCAGCCTAATGTAAAAATTATTGTTAATCATAACTGGTCTGCCCTTAGGAAACAAATTTATTCCTTTTATCCGCACAGACTTTGTGCCGTTGGTTTAATTTTACAAGCAATTAACCTGTGATGTAAAACACAGGCCACCGGCCCCAACATAGCTGGGTCAATTGTTGGTGATGAATACATTTTCAAGTTTATCTATATTTATTTTCATGGATGTATATGTTTCTTTTGCATTTAATATCTAGTAATAGGGATTAACTGCAGCCATTTTTCGATGTTTTAGAATACAACTGACTGTATCAATCTCTTGTGTGGAGTCAAATGGGCAACACTTGCCAAAGATGTTACCTTCCTATGTGATATTGGCTCGTCATTTCATTAGTTCTACTTCTGAAGAGGTGCTTTCTAATTGCTTTTTATGTGCATGAAAATCTTGGAGTGCACTTATATTAGCAATAAATTTTCATTGATTATTGATGTATGAGCCTCATGTGGATGTATAACAGCACTCTGCAGTATATAAGCCACTTTGCGCCTGTAAATTGATTGATTTTCGTGAGAGTGGGTCTCAAGGTCAATCAGAGGCCAGCTTTATCATCCCTAAGTTAGAGTAAGCTACTTGCGGATGGGAAATGCAACAATCTGGTTATCCTGGCTGTCAGTTTCGGTGAGCTTTTATATCTTATTCTTACATTGATGCACAATGTTGTCACCATTTAAGATAATATATATTTCAGGTGAAGGAAGGACAATTCCTAGTGAACTTACAGAGCTTTGCAGCACTTTATTAGCTA
>JAURVB010004075.1:0-31528 GCA_033002965.1 Piper betle
GTTTGAATATACGTTTTTGACAGGGTGGCCCCTAATTACATTTTTAGGGGAAATTCTGTCCCTTTTATTTTATAATTTTTACTAATTTTGATTGTAATTGTGTTGGTGTGAAGTTTAGGTTGCATGTCATCCATGTAGTATCATGTTAGGGTTTATGAATTTATCCATGCATGACAAGTCGTATCTACATCTTAAGACGCCGAGATTGGATCCGTATGAGTTAGGTTCGGGTTAGCCAACCTAACCGGGCCCCCGTAACATGCCGGTTCGGTTCACGAGCGTGAACCGGATTTGGGGTGTTACAGGATGTTTCTCATATTTATCATTTACCCTATTGTGGAGTTGATTTTCAAATCGTAGGACGTGTTAAGTGACTGTTTTATTAGACCCAATTTAATATGGGCCATTTAGATGTATTTTACTTTTATGATTTATAACCTTCGAGGATTATATCCCTCGAGTTGTTTTCAAACTTAGCTCCACCTTACTTTTTAGAGTGATTGATGCAGTATAGATTAGAATTCTATGTGTATGAAAGTATCTGATATATATATATATATATATAGCCAATTTTACTATGGTGCGCTGCCCTCTTTTGGCAGCGCACCATGCGGCGCCAAATCTGGGCCGTTGGATCGCGATCCAACGGCCCAGTGCACCCTGCCAAAATACACCCCCCACCCACCGCCGCCCGCCTCTGCCGTCCGGCCGAGCCCCGCCGCGGCCCATGCGGCCGACCCTCGCCCCAGCCCGCCCGCCGGCATCCCCGGCCCCCCCTCGGCGGCGGCCCCCTCATCGGCCCACCAGCCCCCGCCGCCCTCCCGCCCCTGCATCTGGCCCGCAGCCCCCGGCCACCGCCCCCGCCGCGCCGTCGCCGCCAGCGGCCGGCGGTGGCGGGGCGGCGGGGCGGTGGCGGGGGCGGCGGCCGATGGGGCGGCGGGCGAGGCTGGTGGGCCGAGGAGGGGGCGGCCGCCGAGGGGGGCCGGGGATGCCGGCGGGCGGCGCGGGGCGAGGGTCGCCGCATGGGCCGCGGCGAGGCTCGGCCGGACGGCAGGGGCGAGGCGGGCGGGCCGGATGCAGGGGCGGGCGGCGGGATGCAGGGAGCGGGGTGGCGGGCCAGATGCAGGGGGCCGCCGCCGAGGGGGGCCGGGGATGCCGGCGGGTGGGCTGGTGCGAGGGTCGGCCGCATGGGCCGCGGCGAGGCTCGGCCGGACGGCAGGGGGCGGGCGGCGGGTCAGGGGTGTTTTGACAAATTACTCCGGGCCGTTGGATCGCGATCCAACGGCCCAGATTTGGCGCCGCATGGTGCACTGCCAAAAGAGGGCAGCGCACCATAGCGGCCCTCTATATATATATATATATATATATATATATATATACACACGAAAACGTCACTAATGAGTGTTATTTGTCTGGAAATAACTAATAATCAAGTTGGCATAAGAGAGTTGAGTCTCCTGTTAAATGAAATCATTCATATATTTTTTCATTAGAATCACTTATAAGGGCACTAATTAGGAGCCATTAGCCTCGGCTTGACAACATCTCATTTTGACTTGTCAGATGCCTCGACATTTTCTAACTATCCCTTGCTCAGGAAAATCAATTATCCTAAAACCATATACATCATCTCTATCACTCCTAGCCCTAAGTACAAAGGCCGAGTACTCTCAAGCAAACGCCTTCATTACCCTTTGAATCTAAAAGTCTAGACATGCGCTGTATTGCAGTATCTGTAATCCTCCACACTTCTCTGAGTTTGAGGACTCAAAGGTGGAGTTGACAGGATCCCTTGGGAATGGAACAACCTGGTTACCAATCTAAAACCTGCTTTGACTAGCATGTGTGAGTCGACTTTCCTTTGTCTCACATTGCACTGGAAAATCTGAGAAAACATAATGAAGACATAATGATCTGGGTAGGAATTGTATTATAGTAGGCATGAAGACATAATGATCTAGATCTAAGTTTTCAAAAATAAACTCGAGGGATCTCATTCTTAAAGGTTATTATCCGGAAATTCGTACAACTAAATAGCTTGTGTGGAGTGGGATATGATAAATCGACCACTCGAGATGTCCGCTAGAGTAGCACGGCCGGCAGTAGAATCAATATCAAGGGTGCAATTTTAGGGCGTCGTGGAGCCCGGGTGGTGACCAAGATGGTGGGGGACGGTATGCCGGAGGCGGTGGCGTCGATCGGCGGCAGTGCAGCGGCCAGAGTTAGCGTCGACGACGAGGAATAGGTGGCGATCGGGGTAAGGGGGAAAGTCGTCGAGGTGAGGGTTTGGGAAGCAATCTCGTAAATAAAAGGTGACTCGACCCGACTTGAGTAAATAATGATAACTAACTCCTAATAAATTCTAAAAAATCCAAATGAATTTGGAAAAATGCCATAAAATATAATACACTCAATAACATCAAAATGGCATGTTCTATAACTAATAACACACCCAAACTGATATATAACACGTCCTAATGCGTTATTCGACCTGAAAATAATTCTATGATCAAATATATAAAAAAAATAACTGCATACTATTATATACTCTGATAACTCATTTCTCATCATTTTTTCTAACTTTATCATCATTTACACGGATAGACTTGACCCTCATCGCTCATATCATATGACTGGCATCGGCTTAGCACAAAGTCATAAAACTGACTCGACTCGAATTAACTAGTTCGCTAATGTAAAACTCTGACTTGAGTCACGGGTTTTATATGGTGAATTTGACCTCGCATAAACCATAAGGGGGCACATATGCAGGTTGCAACAGGCTTTGGATTAGTAAGAGGGTTGTTCCATTTGTAAGGGATCCTAACATCTCTATGTCTTGAGCTTCCTCACACCTAGAAAGGCATAGAGTATACAGGTATTGTTATGTACAGTGCATGTCTAAACTTGTGGTATGAAAGAGTACTGAAGACGTTTGCCTAAGAGTACTCGGTCATTGTGCTTTTGACCAGGAGTTATATGAAGGTTGAGAGAGGGCTTACGTTATGTACTTTTGCCCGAGAATGAAATTAATGATTGCCGAGAATGACACAACACCGGTACAATTTGGGATGCTATTGAATCTGTAGCTTGATGGCTCTTCAATAGATGCCCTTGAGTGTTCCCATGGAGATTATATATTCTTTTTCTTTCTTCATGATAATCAGTTTCCACTTGCTAGTTTCTAGTAGTTATTTTCTGGACTAGTGACATTCGTTATTGACGTTTTGTTTATTATATATATGTAGTTCTTGTGTTCTTATATCTTGGGTCGACTTTGGTGGAAGGACCGATAAATACTACACACACTTAAGTTCAGCATGTCGTTTCTTTTCTTTTGTAATTTTGTTTATGCTTGATGCATTTTCATGTATATTTAATAATGTTTTCTATTCTTGAGATGCCAAAAGTTTGTTTCGATCTATTTATTGTTCGAGTCTCATAGATTAATTGATTTATACATGATTTGAATTGATCGTAATAGTTTTAATTTAATTCCTAGGTGAACCGGAATTGGGGGTGTTATATGTCTTATTTTTAATGTGAGCTCAATTTTTTATATCCTTATATATATATATATATATATATATATATATATATATATATACACACACATACACACACTTTATATATTATTTATTTTTTAAATTATATCATGTTGATCTTTTTGCTTCTCCATTCTCAGCTTTTCCTCACACATGGTTAATTCAAGGCCTACACCTAATAATTTATTAATAATAAATTTTTTTAATAAAGATAAACTCAAAATATTGTAATGTAAATCTCTATTCCTATTGAATTTCTTCTCTACTATGTAATTATCTACATATAATTGATAAGCATAACATTTATAAGACAATTATACAAATTTATAAAAAATTAATAAACATGACACTATAAAAATTGATAAGCATGACATTTCATAAACATGACTATATCGACTTATAAGATCAAATATACAAAATTGATAAACATGATGTCAACATTCAAGATAATCATGCTAAATTAATAAGACAAACTCGATTTATAATTAATTATTTATTAATATTAACAATATAATTTTTTAAAAAAATTAGAAACGTCCCGCCCAAAACGTGGGTAACAACCTAAAGAAGTGAAAGGACTTCACCGTATGATTTTTTATTTCCTTTACTTATGTCTTTCAATGATTATAACGTGTTTATTGTATTTAATTGGATATTCGAGTTCATGTATTATAACTTTATGTTCTGCGACGATGGGAGCATGTGCCAGATGACTAGATGCCTCGTGTGATTACCGCTCTTGTAATTACTAGTTTTAAGATATGTCGAGGGCATAATAACAAACTGAAAACAAATTCAGTTCGGTACCAAAATTAATTTAATTCAATTTTCAGCAGGTCTAGCGAGCAGCCATAAAGAACTCTTATATATAGATTCCGTACCGTCCAAATTATTAACAAAATTAGACAAGTTGATATAATCGATTTTTTTAAGAAAATCCTAATTCTTAGCTTATCCATAAAGACTTATATTTAAATGGTAACACCTTGATTTTGGTTCACATAATAACTGAATTAGAACTATTACGATCGAATCGAGTTAAGTCTAAATCAATTAATCTATAAGGCTTGGACAAGAAAATGAATTAAAACAACCCTCTTAGCGTCTCAAAAATAGAAGACATTTTTAAATATACATGAAAACACCTCAAACATAAATAAAATTATGAAAGAAACGAACGGTGTGTTGAGCTCAAGAGTATGTAGTATCTAATTGTCCTTCTACCAAAGGCGACCCAAGATACAGGAACACAAGAACTATATATATAATAAGAAAAATGCCACTAATAAATATCACATGTGACTGGTTTGGAAAATAATTAATAGAAATTGGCTATGGTGATTGTCATGAAGAAAGAAAAATATTATATAATCTACATGGGAACACTCAAAGGCATCTATAGAGGAGCCATCAAGCTAAAGATTCGATAGCCTCCTGAATTGTACTAGTATTGTGTAACACCCCGTTTCGGTTCGCCCGTGAACCGACCCAAAAATATCACCGGCAACCGAACCATTTGCTAAACTACTTGATTTGGTTATGCCGACCCAGATCTCCCCTCGGTATCTTAAGATGGTAGTGCAAGTATACAATGCGTGAAAGGGATGCTTGGGTTCTAACGTGGCCCTACATGTATGCCATGATATGCGATTATACACAGACAAAATAATCGTGAAAATAGGTTCGAAAATAAATAATATTTTAAAAAATAAAATAAAATAAAATAAAATGGACCAAGTCTTTCCTGAAAGTGCAATAATAAATATTTATATTGATATAATTCAAAAACATAGACATTTTTATTTCACTTTCATTCTAGTTTCATTCCACAAGCTAAATGTTCATAGCATGTTAGAGAATAATCTAAAACAATCTCATCATTCACACAGCTTAGAAATCATCATTTCCATTCATTACATGAGGCAGGTGCATGTGTGCAACAGCTTTACTACTCCTCCGCAGTCTTGTTAGCGTTCAGTCATCGAGATTCTCACCTACATAAATAATAGAAACTGTCAGTAACGAGTGTTACTGGTCCAAAAAATAACTAATATCAAATTGGCATAGGAGAGCTGGCCCTCCTGTTGAATAAAAATCTTATATACTTCCTCAACAACTCTCACATGGGCAGTAATGGGAGCCGTTGCTCTCAAGCAATAATGTCCCTTTTTCATAACTTTCGCTTTCCATAACACTCTCTTTTCTTGGCCATTCAAACTATCCCTTTTCACGGTAAAATCCTTCTCTTTCATGTCAGCACTCTACATCCTCTGTATTACTCCTGGCCCTGAGTACAGAAGTCGAGTACTTTCAGACATGCCCTTTCAGTACCCTTTTTCACCACAAGTCTAGACATCTATGTACAGTAGTATCCGTAAACCTCCACATTTCTCCGGGTTTGAGGACCTCAAAGGTGGAATTGTCAGGATCCCTCAGAAATGGAGTTGATGCTCACTAGTTCCAGAGCCCGTTTTGACAAGCACATGCCCTATCTAAAGACATGGTCATCGATTTCCTCTGTCACACATTTCACAGAAAACACAAAAACTATTATATATATATATATATATATATATATATATATATATATATATATATATAAATAGATATAAGTTTCCTGTATTGCATCATAACCATCTTGGTTGTGCTGTACTTTTTCCCAGTTGTTGGATTTTATCCAATGGTTGGAAAAAAAATTGAAGAGGTCGGAGTCGGTGTCGACCATCTGCCTTGGCCGCCGGGGAGCTGGGCTTGAAGGTGGAGTGTCGGAGGTCGGTGTCCTTATCTGCCATCGCGGTGATCTCCATCAGCACCATGGCCAAGCACTTTTGCACCTCCTCTGGCCCCTTCTCGAGCAAGATGGTGAGCAGAGCAGCACCTAGGACTAGGTGATGCTCAGGCATATGGCAGGGTGGCGGGGTCTTCGTACTCCCTCCCTTGATGCTTGAACCCGATAGAGACATCTTCCCCCCACCATCGCCGCCACCGTCGGCGGATCCATGGGCTGATGACGAATTCAGCTGGTGAAATTTTGAGCTTGACGACGATCAAGTGGAGCTTGGGGAAGAGTCGGGAAGGTAGCGGGCGGCAGTGGCGAGGTCGCCAGTGGTGGGGTGGCGCAGCAAAACAGAGGGGGAGGAGGGGGGGGGGAGGAAGGAAAAGGGGATGGCAATTTCGTAATAAAAACTTGACTTGCTCCCAACTAGAGTTAATATTATGAAATAAATTTAAATAATAATAATAATTTCATAATTAAAACTTGACTCGTTCCCTATTAGAATCAATATTACTAAATAAAATTTTAAAAAAATTAAAATAATTTCGTAACAAAAATTTGAATCACTCTCAACTCGCGGCGGCGGGCCACGGCTCTGACTCGAAACTTGGACGCCACCTATCTTTGCCGGGTGGGGGAGAAACTTGACTCGCTCGATGGGGGAGAAAATAGAGTTAGTGAAAAAAAATGAAACGATGGTAATTTTGTAATAAAAGCTTTGACTCTCTCACAACTCGAGTCAATATTACAAAATACATCTCAATAAATATGAAAAAATAGAGTAAAATATCATAAAATAAAGTAATCTATTAGAACTCAATTATTTTATATTATGATTTTTTACTGTATTTTTTATATTTTTGGGATGTATTTCGTAATATTAGCTCGAGCCAAGAAGGAAATGGGCAGGTGTAGTATGGGCTCTACTGTTGGACAATTAAAGGTAAATATTGTTATTCAAGCCGAAGTGAGGATACCAACATCGTTCATTCCTCTACAACTCTACTTACGCCATTGCAAATATAGAGATTTCGGAATATGACTATCTAATTGTAAGATTTGGGAACAAGTTCAGATGAGTGATATCATTTTGCATTACTACTTATAAAAAATTTGGTTGAAAAACTTAATGCGATTGAGAATTCATCTTTATTGAGAGTACAAATAAGTAACGAGTCTATTGAGAGGCAAGTTAGAACTTCAATGGGGCTTATTACCCAAATAGTAGTATGTGACCCCTCTCAGTTGCGTACTAAAGGTCGTCCCAAGAATAGTCAACGATTGAAGGCAGGATACGAAGTTGCTCAAGCTCAAACAAAAAGAAGGATGTGTAGTCTTTGTAATGAGAGAGGTCATTATTTTACAACATGTAAAAATGTTCATAACAATTGTAACACAAATCCCATGACATAATATTTTTGGGCTTATATAATTCATGGTTGTAGATGGTGGGAAACACTCTATTTGTATTTTTGTGCATTTTGTGGAATGTACTCTTCTATAACGTTGTTAAATGACAATAAATTTTGTCTATTTATATTATTTTTAATATTATATCTATGTTACTTGGAACACAACCAGGATATATCATACCTTTTTTTGTCTATTTACATAATTACAGCCTCTCAAATATTAATTAAATATTAATTAAGTTAGATCTCGATGGATTTGAACCACCATCCCTCAAGGATTTCTTGAGTGCTCTGCCAATTTTGAGCTAAAGATCCACACAAGTGTAAGTCATTGAAAGTGAAAGGTTTATGCAATTGTAAACCTTGGTAGGATATGTTGAAAGGTTGTACAAAGTATGAAGCACATCTAGCTTGTGCTATGTTTCAGTGTCAGGCTGAAGAAGACGGACCATAACCGATATAGGGTAATGCAAGGTAATGCCAAAGTCATTAAGCATCCGGAGTTGTCAATTCTGCAAGGTAATGCTTAGTGTAAGTGTTCACCAAAAGCAGCATGAAACCATTTACCAGCTCAGAATTAAGAAGATTTTATTTTGTTGAATCAAGATGAAACTTACCCCTCCAGGTTTAACTTTGGGCAGCATCAATCGAAACATTGGAGCTCCACGATCGACAACATGTTGCTCCCAGTCAGTGTGGATGCCAGAAGGATTCTCATCAACCCACCATCCAGAGTTGAATCTGACATGATGTCGAACTAGCCTTCATGAAAAAAGTAATGAATGCAAAAGAGTAAGTTTTATGCAGCTCAAGACTAGATATGTTTTAAAAGCCTGCAAATGTGCTTCGTTAATACAACGTGCAGCAGTTAAGACTGAACTCATTTGAACATCATTATAAAATTATTGTCCTCTAATACTAATCTAAGTAGGAGCTCAAAACTACAAACGGACTTGGGAGCTGACCATGTGATTGAAGGGTTCGATCATACAAACACCTTGCAATCTGAAAAACAATATTGTATCTTCTTGAGCAGTACAGCTAGGAGGAAAACCAACAGTTATGATCAACAAACATAATAATAAGAGGACAATATTATTGCATCTACTTAAAACTTCATAAAAATAAAGCACAAACAACTACATAAGCACTTCAGAAAGAACAGTTAACATAAAACTATACCACCTTCTGAGTAGCAAAATTTAGCAATTCAAATGTAGCATAACTCAATTTCTCATTCTAAAAAACAATTTTACTCTCTCTCTCTCTCTCTCTCTCTATATATATATATATATATATATATATATATATATTATATAACTGCATCACGACAACAATTCATGGCAAGAAACAAATGAACAAACAAAAGAAACCCTCTTATCGGCTAGAGTTCTCCTTGGCGAAGATATAGAATGCCGCTGCCAAGGCCAGCGCTCAGGCGGCTGCCACATGAACAAATTCTAGGTACTTCAAGCGATGTTCTTCAGACTGCAAAAACAAAAATTCCAACACACAAATCGACATTACTATCACCAAAAATCAAATCCGTCACAAAGATGCCAAACTGCAAATGAACCAACTTTGAGTTGCATCAAAACTTCCATAAAAATCAATACACCACCCAGATCCATCCCTCCATTCCCAACTACCGAACTAGATCCGCCACCACCTGCACGGATTGGAGCGCCTCCTTCTCCGTGTGCTCCCAACTCTTGGCCCGGATCTCATTGACGATCTCGCGGATCTTGCCGTCGTCGAGGGGAGAGGAGGCCGAGGAGGTTGTCAATGTCGGTGGCAGAGACGGAACAAGCAGCAGCAAAGAAGGCGGGGAGGTGTGAGAGGAGGCCTAGAGGGAGGATAAGGGGTCGGGTTCGGCATTGCCAGCGGGGAAGGCAAGGAGGTGGTGTTGGAGGCAACGGCGTCGGCGGTGGAGATGGAGCGGGCGGCGGCTGAGAGGGCAGGGAGGTGGATGCTCCTTTAAAAACCTGTCCGATGAACTCCTCCTTCAAAGTTCCCAGAAATCAATTTTACACCATTGGATGCGATTTTAATGGCCAGATCACAACTACAACACAGCCAACATGTCTGCATTATAGCAAACTCCTCCTCTATATATATATATATATATATATATATATATATATATATATAAGCCTGGGTAGGGAATTATGTAATATAGGCCCGAAGGCATGTTATGGTGGATCTTGTTTTTGAAAATATACTCGAGGGATCTCATCCTCGATGGTTATTAATCGGAAAATATGATTGACTAAATGGCCCATGTAGTGTGGGATACGATAAAACCACCACTTGACACGTCCTCTTTCCTGTTCTAAACAAAACACAATAGAATGAAATGATAAATAGAGAGCGAGTCCTAAACGGACCTAGTAGAAGCTCCAAGCATGTCCACGCGCCTAGGCGGCGAGCTCCTACTCTGTACCTACACATCAAATCTAGAAGCTAACGCCCACTAACTGAATGATGCATCAAACTCATCATGAATATCACACATACATTGCTATCATCATCTAACAATAGTCAAACAATCAATGTAAAAATATCTCATCCTATTCATCCCAATTTTATTATGATTTTCTAAGTTACGTGCTGTCAATTAGCATGCTTAAATTTAATTTACTTAATTAGATCACTAACTATTAATTAAATCATGCAAATCATCATTTCATTTACAATCAGACATTTATCACAACAGTTAATCATTCCTAGCATTGTGTGTTAATAATTATAAATTTTAAATAATTAAATCAGATAAAAGTTTATACCGTATCGTTAGTCACACAACGATGGCTGCAAAGTTGTGGCCGACTTGAGTGAGGATTGTGGGGAAGAGGGAAGGAAGAAAAAGAAGAAGGAAGTTGAGTGAGAAGGATGATGGTAGCTAAATGACAGAAGTGTGGAATATATAGATGTCAGGGTGAGAAAATTGAATGGTCAGGTGGGAAAAACGAATGGTCAGGTGAGAAAAACGAATGGTCAATGAGAACAACGAATGGTTAGTGAGAAAAATGAATGGTTGTCTCGTAATTAAAATATAATACACATCAATGACGTGCTTTATAACTAATAACCCACCCAAATTACCCGAATGCATCCTAACACGTCATTCGGGCTAAAAATAATTCTATGATTTAATTAAAATAAATAAAGAAAAATTTGGCATACTCTCATATATTCTGATAACTTATTCTGCTACTGTTTTACTGGCGTTATCATTATATACTCGGGCACACATGACTCTCATGGTTCATAACACAAGATCGGCCCCGGCTCGGTACGCATGCTCTGAAATTGACTAGACTAAAAATAATGGTCAACCAACTGGTTCAGACTATAAAACACTGACTCGAAAATTGTGTCACTCTCGACAATAATTAATCCCACTCTTGGGAAAAGACACATAACCTAAGCCCTCTCCAAACCTTCATATAACTCTCAGGGCAACCACTTCAGTGTCCTTTCATACTACACCTACTCCATGCATCTCTGGGTGTGAGGAAGTTCAAAACATAGAGATGTTTGGATCCCTTAGGAATAGAACAAACCTCTTATTAGTCCAGAGCCACTGTGACCTACGTATGTACCCCCTGTTGGGTTTATCCCATATTAGTCGTAGAGGTTGTTGGTGACTTGTATATAGGCTAATGGGAAAGCCTTAATTCTTGAGCTAGTTTTTGGATTAAGAGAGGCCCGTGACACCTATTGCGACTTTCCTTTGGTTGTTTAAAGTCCCTTTTGGGGCCTAAAGTGCCCAACAGTTGTTTCGGAGCTTGGGTGGGGGCCCAAAGGGCCCAACACCCCTCACAGTATATGCGAAGTCAAAATCACCAACTCTCGGTTCACTAAAAACTCAATAAAAACTATATATAGGGTTGGGAAGAGAATCATATAAGTAGGTCTGAAGGCAACTTGAGGTAGATCTAAGTTCAAAAATAATTCGATGGATTTCATCTTCGAGGGTTATTAATTTTAGAAGTAAGATACATTTAGATGATTTGTGTTAAGGGGGTCCGATAAAACAACCACTTAGCACGTCTGAGGATCTAGAAATCAAATCCACCGTATAATAAAGCAATAAAGATGAAAAGAATCCTAACGGATTTGTGGACCAAGCTCTAAAGCGTATCGACACATTTATGGCGAGCTCGGACTCCAAAACCTAATGCTAAGTTAAAAAGACTAAGAACTCTATATGATGCATGACTATATTGTATGTTCACATCAACAGTATCATCACAATAAAATGCAATATGAAACAAATGTACAACTAAATACCTAACATACAAAACGATGCAAATAATATAGGAAATAATAAACAATATATAAAATAAGTCAAATATACAATAGAAGTCAAACAAATAAAAGAATAAAACTAAAATAATATTGGTCAATAACATTTTAAATGTCCATCAAAATAAGTAAATAATTAAATAATGAATAAAAAATATATAAGCAAATAATAAATAAATAAACTCATAAATATATGGATGAATAATAAATATGTATAATAAATAAAACACTATTATGGAATAACGAAAATAATATAATTAACACTAAATAAATATTCAACTAAACACGAGTAAATATAAAAGCATACACGAGTAAGTCAATCGATAAATAAATAAATAAATAAGTACGTAATGGAATAAATAATTAATAATAATTAATCTTGAATAATATTAATATAAATATCAAATATACGAATATACAACTAAACACATATAAAGAATAATGTGTGCAAGGAAATAAATAATAATTAATTATTAATCAAATTAAACAAGATAAACGTAAATAAAAATAATATAAATAAATAAATACATCATCAATAATAATAAATAATTATAGAGTGATTCATCATAATAGACAAATATATATATAACTAGAAATAAACAATAATGAATAAATAAATAAATAATAAATAAATAAATAAAGAAAATACTTATAATATCAAACATGCCAAAAAATGTGGCAATGAATCTAAACTAATACAAAGAATCTCAAATTATCGAAAATGGTCTAAAAATGGATAAAAATGGGCAAAAACAAGTCTAAACCTAGTCAACTGGGTTGAACCACATCGAGTCAGAGCCGGAGTTAACTTGGTCGAGGTTAAATGGAATGTAGGCTGGGTTGGCTAGGCAGACACGGTCACAGATGCGGCCAAGCGGACATAGGCATGAGCTGGGCTAATGCAAACACGAGCCAAATTGGCCGATGGTGCCCGTCGCTAGAAGTTGCCAATGGTGGCGCCACAGGGGTTGCTGCTTGATGCGAACAATAGGGGATGTCGAGATGGAGGTGATGGCAGTGGTGGTCAATGGAGCCCGACCACTGGTTGGCCAAAAAGCAGTCAAAAATTGACGAAATCACCGCCAGGTATGGGACATCGCCGACATTGATGGTGACCATAGCAGGGGGTGGTGGGTGGACTCAAATGTTCGGTCTCTACGAGGGGAAGCTGTCTGGACAGTCTGATCAACTAGACGTGGCTTGTTGGTGCCGAAAAATGGCTTGAATGACAGTGATAGCGGAGGAAAACTGGCAGACAAAAGTAGTCATTGATGGTGACTATGGTGGTGACAGGTATAGGTTGATAGCTTGCTGTGAGGCAGTCATGGTGGTGCCAGTCCAGTGGTTGGGGGCTGGTCGGAGACTTGCTGGTGGTGAGTTGAAGTGGAGGTGGTGCTAGGGGTAGAAAAACTCCAAAATGGGGAGGGGAAATCTCTGAAAAATAGCAGGGAGAAAACTAGGGACTATCTAGATCTTGCCACGTGGCACGATCAGATTGCCTAACAACTCATGGGGTCCACATAGGGTATATGCATTATATATTATATATATATATATAGACAGAAAGTTTGGATCAAGATCGACAAAAGTTGAAATTGACTCGAGACATAAAAGTTGCTCTATGGAAGGAAATTGAGGCAAGAAGACTAAATGAGCTTCTAAACCCTGAATTCAATTGGATGAAAATTTGAGACTCAAACTAAACTGGGCCCACAAGGGCAATTAGGTAGTCCGAAATCCCTATGATGCATGAAAAATGAGGTAGCCTGAAAAAACCCAAACGAGATACTAAGCGCTCCAATGGTCTAGATCTAGCCCTAAAACCCTATGCTAACATAATAATACAAAAATCTATATACCTTATGTATATGCTGATAACTTATGCTCTACTATAGTATCACTGAAGCTATGGGCATACTTAGCCTCCATAACATGCTCATACAGTCATATGGGCCTCATACTTACGTTTGAAAACTGATTAACTAGAACCGACTCAGTTTGACTTTGAGATTGGCCTAAACCGAGAAGGGCAACAAGAGGTAAAACCTAACCCAAAGATGGGGTTTTATATAAATTGTTGTCTTATTAACAAAATTAGACAAGTCAAAATCATCAATTTTTAAAGAAAAAGCCTAATTCCTAAGTTATCCAAAAAGTCATATTTAAACACTTTGGCATTATATTAGATATCACTATAGTTTGTAATGCTATTGTTATTGACATTGATACTGTTCTGTTACTATTATACATGTTGACGGATGTTCAAGTTCTTAGTGTCTTGTAACGTAGAGGGATTGAGGGATAGAGGGCATATTGAAACCTAGAGGCCCAACAAATGAACAGAATCTTGATTGTTCTTTGGACTACTATCGTGAAAATCTTTACGGAAGTAACTCAAGGAGGCTTAGAACAGATACTTACTAGATTTTCATACAATTTATGTTGATCATACTATCATAGGAAGGATCTTAAACTTAAGGCTTTTGAATGAGTACTCTAAGCACCAAAAGAGGCAACACCTCCCCTGCAGCTAATAGGATGACTACTATATGCAATGATCACTTTGAGCTACACGAAGGCAACACCCACAATGCATGTATAGATTGAGTTTTTGAAAGATGTAGATGCATGATCCAATTTTATCACTTGATGTTGATGAATTGCGATAAAGTAAACACCGGGTTGCAGTTTCCTGTTCCACATATGCTAAGTGTTACTACCCGCCCGTTTTGAGCTACGAGCCAAGTGTTACTATATGAAACTAAGTGTCTCATAAATTAAATTTATATTAATTTTTAAGATTTTAAATAAACCCATGACATAATATTTAATATAACAAATACTTGGAATAATCTAAGCCCCATGAACCAAACCGAAATCCCACTACCATGAAAACAATCTGAAAGTATAACAACATATAAGAAAAAATAATAGTCTAATAATAGAGTCTTCCAGTTGTCCCGACTTTACCCATCCTTCCATATTGTTCACACCTGTGGAGGCAATTCCACGTTAGTGATAAAAACACTAAGTCATATGATTATAAGAAACAAGTTAATATATTCCACAATATCTGAATTTGAGTCTTCTAGTGATTATGAGCCTAAATCCGAGCTCTTAATATGCCAGGAGGAGTGGCCACCCTATATAGCTACAATCCCATGTATGCGCACAAATGCTACGTGGTCCTAGGCCTATAGTTACAAATATTTACCATTGACTCGCCCTCTCGGTTTCACAAGTGCATAATGAGTCGTTTTGCACCACTGCGCCATGTCACCCCTTTCAACATGGTGGCAAGATGTAATCTTTTAAGAATTTTAAGGGTGTTGCCTTGTGTCAAACTGAGTTAATTTTTTTACCCAGTTGAGCTCGGCACATGGTGATCGAATGTGGGCTTAGGTCGACCAAGACTCCCAAATAGAAATATACAATATTTCGAATAATTATACGAACCTGAAGTTATGATGAGGCACCCGCAACTAAGATCCTAATATAAATGAAACTTTTCTAAAGTCTTTCCTTTGTGAGCCAAATGTACTCACAAACTATCAAGATGTTGTTTTATTTAACATCAACAAAATTCTAATTTATATAGAAGAATATGTGTGGAATTCTAATTGATATGTGGGAACAAGTATTAACACCCCAAATCCGGTTCACGCTCGTGAACCAAACTGGCATGTTACAGGCCCCAGTTAGGTCGGCTAACCCAAACCCAACTCGTGTGGATCTAATCTTGGAGTCTTAAGATGAAGATATGACTCGTCATACATGGATGAATGCACAGAATCCTAACATGATACTACATGGATGACATTCATACTATGGACAGAGTCTCCCCTAAAAGTGTAATTAGGGTCCACCCTGTCAAAATAATATATACAAGTATATATGCATATATCAACAATTTCAATCACACATAGTCTAATATGTTGTATACACATTCTAGAACTTGAGTTTCAACCCGCCACACTTTTGCTGCTCAATCTATTCACATTTCCTTTTTCTGTCATCATGTCTTAGTATTTCATCTTATCATGTCCTCATATTATAGCATTTAATCACATCACATCAATATAATAGCATCACAACAAAATATTAACCACTCTATCAACTGACATGTGTGCAAACAACATCAGTGCTCCTCTGTCCAGGCTGACACATCCAAGTCGTGATTATTACCTACATATAGTACAAAAACACATCAGTAACAAGTGTTACTTGTCCAAAAAATAACTAATATCAAACTGGCTATGAGAGCAAACTCTCATATGAAAGAAATATTATATACTCCTCTGAACACTTTGAATGGCACCTACTGAGGAGCCACTAGGCTGCAGACCCGGTAGCATCCCGAACTGACTGATCTGTTGCTACTGATGCCTCTCTCGACATTTTCTTACTTCATTTTCTAGTCTTGAATTCTAAGCCCTCTCATTACCTCCATATTTCTGCTGGCCTTGAGCATGAAGGCCGTGTACTCTCAGGCAGTCGCCTTTAGCACCCTTTGAACCACAAGTCCGAACATGCACGGTACTAAATAGTACCCGTAAACCTCCACGTTCTCTGGGTGTGAGGAACTCAAACGCGGAGTTATCAGGATCCCTTAGGAATGGAACAGTCCACTCACTAATCCAGAGCCCGCTTTGACTATCACGACATCTTCTCATGGTACGTACAGTCAATTTCTCCATCTCTCGTCTTACTGAAAACTCGATAAAATTATATATATAGGCCTAGGAAGGGATTCATATAATAGGCCTGAAGGCAACTTGTGGTGGATCTTGTTTTCGAAATCATCCATCGAGGGATCTCATCCTCAAGGGGTTATTAATCCGGAAAACTGTTTGGTTAAATGACTTGAGTTAAGTGGGATCCGATATAATGCCACTTAACCCGTCCTACAAATAATACAATAAGCATACAATAGAAGAGAGCGTAAAGCAGAGACGAGTCCTAAACGGACCTAGTAGAAGCTCCAAGCGTGTCATCGTGCCTAGGCGGCAAGCTCCTACTCCATACCTACACATCAAAACTAAACACTAACGCCTGCTAACTAAATAATGCATCAAACTCAATGAACATCACACATACAATGCAACAACAAAATCATCCATCATAATCAAATAATCATAAGTGTGAAAATAATTCTAACTCATCCTATTTATTCCAAATTTTATTGTGTTTTCTAAGTTACGTCGTGATCACTTATCATGCTCTGACTCGATCTACCTCATTAGATCACTTACTATTCATTCACGATTACCCAAATCATGCAATCATCACTTCACTCATATTTAGGTATTACTCATAACAGTTAATCAACCTAGCATACTTTGCTAAAAATCATCAATTTTAAATAATTAACTTGGAGGTAATTATACCTCTCGTTGTCGACAATCGGCGACAACTAGGATTTCGTCGCACGTCTCGAAGCTCGAATTTAGCTCTTGTTGGCATCCGAAGTTCGATTGGGATTGACTGGATGAGCTCCGCGGAAGATCTGATGAATTCCAGCGAATCCAGTTTTCTGGCAGGTTTCGGCGGTTTCTTGGCAGGTTTCAGTGGTTTTCCAGCAGCTTTCCGGCGGCGTTTACTGGTTGGATAGGGGTCATATTGGGTACCATTGGAATCGTCTTAGCGAGCCCAACGTGTCTACGACCTCAACGTGGTCAGCGGAGGTGGCGGCTCACCGAAAAATGGCTGAACAGAATGGCGGTGATGGTGGGTGACTAGATCCGACCGGCCTAGGCGGCGATGGGCTCTGCTCTGATAGGGGAGGGTCGTGGGTTGGTCGAAGGTGTCGTGGCGACCACTGGATGGTAGTTGCGACAGTCGCCGGTGGATGAATCGGCGAGGCGAGTGCAACGCGGGTGCGGCAATCCAGAATTGTGGAGGTCGGACGACGGCCGAGGCGCTCGTCGTGGCACGACAACGTTGAGGTGGGGCATGGCGGCAACGATTGGCAGTAGGGCGGCGTCAACGACAAACAAACGGTGGTGGTGCGGCTAGGGTTTGGATGGGGAAGAAGAAAGAAAAGGTCCGGGGGAGAAAAATAACTAGGTGGCAATATCGTAAATAAGACTTGACTCATCTCTGGCTCGAGTTAAGAATAATAACTAACTCGTATTAAATCCTTAAAAAAATCCATAAAATTGGGGAAAATCTCATAAAATAAAAAAAACACTTCAAAATCATAATGACATGCTTCTATAACTATTAACCCACCCAAACTACCCCAAAACACGTCCTGACGTGGTAAACAGCCTAAAACTAATTCTACGATCCGCTATACATATCAAAATAAAAATATAAAAAAATAACTGGCATACTCTCATATATTCTGATAAGTCATTCTATTCTGCTGAGTTTATGACGTTATCATCATATACTTGGGTATGCATGACCCTCATAGCTCATGCACATGACCAGCATTGACTCAGCACACTTGTTCTGAAACTGACTCAACTAAAAAATAATGATGGAACTGACCGGTTTTTAATATAAAACCCTAACTTGAATACGGGTTTTACATGTCACTATATTAAATTTTATATAAAAGAACGTAATCACACATAACTATATTAAACACCAACCATTTGTGTGATAACAAAAAATCAAAAAAATTGACTATTAAGTTAAAGCGATTGGGTGTCAAATTACACTCATGACTCCCAATCCCAAAATTTAATAAATAAAACTTAGTTAAAATTATCCACAAAAACCATTATATCGGTACTCTAAAGGTTAAAAGAATTACATTGGTCGAGTCAGTTTCATTTGGGCTTAGGTTGACCAAATGGTTTTTATGGTTCTTCACATAGCAGCTCCAACTCCTTAGTAGGATATAAATGTAACACCCTAAATCTAGCTCACTCACAAGCCAAACTAATATGTTACAAGCCCATATTTAGATCAGTTCAACACAAAGCACACATTACAACATGATACATTGTAACCAAAATGCATAAACAATCCGAACATATAGCATCAGATCTTTGTGTGTGCACTACACAGTCGTTGCTCCTCTGTCAAAGCCGACATATCATACTCTTGCTTCTTACCTACATATATATAAAAACATGTCAACAACGAGTGTTACTAGTCCAAAAATAACTATATAATCTGGGAAATGAAAGTTGACTCTCATTTTAAAGCAAACTATATATAACTTCTGGTGAACTTTTTGATGGGCATCTACTAGGAGCTATCGAGCCGCGGACCCAATAGCATCTTGAGTTTACTAGTCTACTAATGTCTATTTCAGTGCTTTACTCATGTTTCTTTTTATCCCTCTCTGGTCTTCTATATATCTCCTGGACCTGATTACGAAGGCCGAGTACTTTTAGGCAGTCATCTTCAGTACCCTTTGAATTATATGTCCAGACGTGCGCTACACTATGAAGAACCTGTAAACCTCCACGTTTCTCTAAGTACAAGGAAACTCAAAACACGAAGTTGTCAAGATCCATCGGGAATGGAACAACCATCTCACAATCTAAAGCCTGCTGTGACTGGCACAACACCCGCTCATCGTACGTGCGAGTTAATTTCACCATCTCTTGATCTCATTGAAAACTCGATAAAATTATATATAGGCCTAAGAAAGGATTTATATAACAGACCCGAAGGCAACTTGCAGTGGATCTTATTTTTGAAATCAAACTCGAGGGATCTCATCCTTGAGGGTTATTAATCTGAAAAACTATTCTACAAAATGGCCCGAGTTAAATGGGATATGATAAAATACCACTTAACCCATTCTTGTAAACAATAAATCAATTCACAAGAGAAGTAGCGATAAACAAGGGGCGAGTCCTAAATGGACCTACTAATAGCTCCAAGCGGGTCACGCGTCTAGGCGGCGAGCTCCTACTCTATACTTACACAAACAAGGCTACTCACTAACACCCATGCTAACTAGATAATGCATCGTGAATCATTACATAATCATCATGAACATTATAAATACTAACATCCATATGAGGAAATCAACAAATGAGTTAAATAAACAAATTAACCATTTAAGACCTTCGTGTCATTACTTTTAACTAGGAAACTATGTTTCAATTCTAAACTTATCATCAACACATATCCATTCTCATTATGAATGAACTTTCTAATAATACCTACTCTACAATTGCAAATATCATCTATAGCATATTTAATTTCATAATCAAATAATTTGAATTATCATTAATCCCTATCAATTCTTAATTATGTAAAGAAATTTATTAATTAATAGATATTATCACTATTTACAAAATTCACATATTAAAAAAACACGAAAATTCAAAAAATTATGGATGATATGCATAATGATCAAAATGAATTAAAATCTAAAATTTGAAAAGCAATAAGCGTCTCACAGTGAATTGGCGTAAAATCGGCGACGATGGTGGCAGGCGCATCTACCGACGGTTGCCAAAGGGTGGCGGCCATGCCCAGAGGTGGCCGGTAAGGAGAAAGACTAGGAGGCTAGGTGTGGTCTAGATGGTGCTGGCCGAGGCAACTATCTGGAATGTAGCCAGAATTGGTCAACAGGCGCTACTGCTGGCGGCGACCTAAGGAAGGATGAGAAGGGGTGAGCTAGGCAGAGGAGGGCGAGGGGTAATGAGGGAAAAGGGAAATGGAGAATGGGAAAGAAAGGGTCAGGGAGGGAGGGCTTGGCTAGACAATGGCAACTAGTGGTGGCAAGGCCTGCGACGCTCCATGAACTGAGCAAGGGTGGCGACGAACAAAAGGTAGGGAAGAGGAAGAAGGGGTGAGAAGGTGGGGCGACGATGGTGGTCGTCAGAAGAGGGGGCGTGGGTTTGGTGTCGAGTGGAGGCAGTGACGTGGGGATGATAAGGATTGGGAAGAAGTGTAACACACGGGAGTTATTTTGTAATAAAATTTTGACTCACTCTTGACTTAAGTTAATAATAATAAATAAATTTTAAAAAATACAAAAATAAAATATAATAAAATACTATAAAATAAAATAATCGAGTCCTAACTCGTATGACATGCTCTAAGACTACTAACCCACCAAAAAATAATAAATAATGTGTCTAACCCATTAAACAACCTAGAAATCTAATTTTACGGTTCACTAAAAATAAAAAAACTAGACATACTCTCATATACTCTAATTACTTATTTTGCTACTGCGTTACTGACGTTATCCCATATACTTGAGTACACATGACCGTCATGACTCATAACACATGGTCGACTCGACTCAGCATATAAAACCTTGACTCGGGTCGGGGTTTTACAATTAAACCTACATTTTTAAAAGAAAATGTTATTAACAAACATTACTAGTCATCAGCATAGTCATTATATCAACAAATGAGCTATGGTCAGCTAATGATATATGCATACCTCAGAAGGAGAACATTTAAAAACAATTGAGAGGCTTGCCGTACGTAAGTGGGCGCAAGCATTCATCATAGTACCTGGTAAAATAGTTCAGTAATACACTATAACACACATAGTAGAACAATACTAAATACATGGTATAGTGGTTTGAGTGCAAAACAATACAATGAACATTATCATCAATGGGGTAAAACAATAATATGCCCTGAGAGTGTATAAATATGGAGACAATAATAGTCAACAATGCACTACAAAGAAATTTGTAATCCCTGGAAACACCGCAGGGTCCTTTGACATTAGTCAAAGGTAAAACGTAACAATATCAATACAACAATGGTAACAATACGAATGACAGTGATAATATCAATGTCTATAAAGTATAATGATAATAACAATATCAATAACAGTATTAGTATCAACGACAATAACCATCACAGTAACAATCATGACAACAATAATATTAATGACAACAAAAATGGTAATAGTAACTTCAATAATAATAATAATAATAATGATCTGACAATGATATAGGTAAAAGTATCGGCAAAGATCACACTTGATTGCGATAATGGTAATTGTAGAAGCAACGATTTTAATAACGATAAAGAATAATGACGACACAAATGGCATAATAATAATAACAATAATAATAGCAATACAGTTATCAATGGCTCTAATGGTAATTTCATTGGTTTAATGACACAATCATGGGACATTCAATAAACACCACATGATTGGTGGGAAAATCATAATATAATATTCATTTAAGAATAAGCGGGAAAATGAGTCGAGCAGAACCTGATATTCCAGCTCCTAAGCGATCAGTCAATATTAGCAAGCGGCTTCTACATACCTAGATTAGATGCCCAAACTCAGATCACAGTTTATGTGATATGCAATGCATGTTGTGCAATGTACAATTATCTTAACAATTATGTCACTAAAACATTTGAAATAATTTGATTAAAGCAATGAGCATTCAATCGAAGGTCAAACAATCAATCAGTCCAACATTCAAATAGTCAAGGGTTAAAATAGTCAACATAGTCAATCAATCACTTTGGTCAACCCGATCAAACTAGTCAAAACAATTGACAATTGGTTAAAACAGTCAAAGAGTAACTTAATTAAACAGTAACTAGTTAATCAATCACCGGTCAATCAATAAATCAAACAATTGGCCAATCATTTAATAGGTTGCCAAACTTTTAGACAATCTATAGTCAATCAATTAAAACGTTCAAAGCTGGAATAAACAATTATCCAGTCAAAAACCCTAAACTCGAAAAACATAAGTCTAATAAATAATATTTAGTTTAGAATAGTTAAGAAGAGTCTAAACTATTCAACGATTAAATTGTATAACAAGCATCAATATGCAAATTATTTATCAATGATAATAATTGATAAGCAAATAATAAGATATGAGTTATTCATCAGAAATAATACTAACAATTAGAAATATTTAGAAAATTCCATGAATCGTAAATAGCACTCAAAATAATAATTATGCATTTAAATATGTTGAATAGACATTTAAAAGCTCATAGAAATTTTCATAATTTAAATCAAGTATCATTGACTCAAGTCATACATATGAAAGAATTTGAATAAATAATTGGTAAATACGGTAAAATATATCGTAAATATAAACATGTTACAAATATGCTAATTCAATGTCATCCATGTATACAAGGTCGAAGATCAGAAGTTATACATCGAACCATTCGAAAACGATCAGAAACCATGCATCAACGACAAGAAACTGTCGAAAAAGGATCGAGTCAACTCGGTCCGGGTCGAGTCAATAAACGTGAAACCGGTTTGGGTCAGGTCCAAACAACTCGGTCGGACAAACCATTGGGCCCGACCACACCCGAACGCAGAAGAGGAAGCCATCAACGGCGACGAGGCAGACGGCAGTGATGGTCTGCATCAATCAAGCTGGTACCAGTGAACCCAACGGCAGTGGCGGCGACCCAAATGGTGGCCGGAATCGATCTGGAAAGTGGCTCGCCTATCACGGTCAAAGCTCGATCAAGGCCGGCGAACTGCAGTGATGTGACCCTTGCCATTGGTCGGAATCGACAGTGGCGTTGAAGGTGATGGTGTTGGGACAGAGGGCAGCCGTAATGGCAAACGTGGCCGGCCGGAATTTGGCCGAGAAGGCAGCGAGCTTCGGCAGCGACGACGACGATCGGCATCTAATCAACACCGGGGAGGGTACCGGCTGGTAGAGTTTGCGACAACGATCATAACAGTGGTGGCGGCGACGGTGATGGGTTCGCCAATCTCCAGTATTGGCCCCGAACGGTGGCGACCGGAAAACTTCAACACGACGCTGGCGACGTTAACTCCGTCGTGAGACGACGGTCATGTCGGTGTCCAGAACGGCGGTGGAGGACGCCCTAGCGGCAGAGATCAGTGGAAGCACACCTACGGAGACGTCAATGATTGACTAGCTCGTTCACCAACGGTGGGCATTGACGTCCGAATATACGTGCCCCATTGACATCCAAAACATGTCCACAGAATTTGACCAAATTAAAATAAATAAAATATAGACATTTTTTATTTGATCGAACAAGGGACCAAATGTCTGATATTTTATATCAATAAAAGTAATTCCTTTAACATTTTAATACTAATATTATATTTTACGAAAATTACAAAACATAATATACAATAAATTTGATATTTAATGCCTAAAATAACCAAAAATGACATAAATAAAAAAAAGATAAAAACCACTCTTGTATTTAGGAATTTAGAACAATATATTTGTATTAATAATCATATCAAACCACTTTTCAAAATAAGTCAAATAAGAAGTCCTCAAGGAAGAAACCATCAAATAATTACTGATGTTGTTGATTCAAAACAAAGGAAAAATCTTATACTGATGGTGGCAAAGAGCGGCGATCCGGTGGAGGCAGAGGGCGATAGTCCGGCGGAGGGTAGGAGGTGTCAAAGGCAAAGTGGCGGAGGGCAGGGTGAGGGTGGCGATGGAGGAAAGAGGAGGGCAAGGGAGGGTGGGGGAGGGGCGACGAGGAGGAAAGGGGAGGGTGGGGTGAGGGCATGGATGGCGGCAGAGGTTAGAGGAGGGCAAGGGAGGGCTGCAAAGGTTGGGGAGGGCAAAGGGAGGGCTGGGGAGGGCGGGGGAGGGGTGGGGGGAGGGCAGGGAGGGCGGCAGAAGGTCGGGGTAGGGCGGCGAAGGTCGGGAAGGGGCGGCGACACTAGGAAGGGGGAGGGCGACAGAGGGTAGGGAAGGGCAGGGCAGGGCGGAGAGATCGGTGGGGAGGGCGGGGAAGGGCGGCGAAGGTCAGAGGAGGGCGAGGGAGGGCGGCGGCGGCAGATAATTTTGGTAAGTAATGTTAGGGTTAGTAATTAGGGTATAATTTCGGGCTGATCGACAGGATGTTGTGCTGGGCCTGGCGGACAAGTCGAACATCAGCTCGGTGGGACAGAATTTTTCCGATAAAATTTGGGTACGGACGGTCGGGATAATAACTTGTCGGGTGTCTGTCTGACCAATGCCTACCCCTAGAGCTAGAGGGATGCAGGCTGGTCGGAGTTGGTGGCCGGGACGTCAACGAGTGGGATCGTCTGACAAAAGGTATCCATTCTATATAAATTAAATATACGATAAATATAAATAAAATAAAAAATTATCATAAGTTGGATTAGATTTATAAATAGGAGTCACCTCATCTTCAAGTCAAAATTTATCACGGTAGGAAAAGTCTGATTTTCACGATTTATCATCGTTCTCCCTTAGTAAATACTGTGAACTCTTTATTCTACCTTTGATATAAGTTTTGTCATTCATTATCTTTATTGATAAGATAAATATCAGGATTTAATATTTGATTAATTTGAGACTAAATTAAAGTTAATATATTGTTTGATATGGTGAGTCACCCCTTATGAGTAAGTTCATCCCTTATTGATGTCTCGACCAAAAAATATGCCAATGCATACTATATACTATCTAACGAGAATGACAAGATAGATGTCTCTCTATAATAAGAGAAAAATTAGCTAGCTTAGCACAACCAATAGTTAGTAAAAAGTGTTCATCGAAAATATTCTATTAATAAATCAAACTAGCTCGGATTAGACTAAATCCAACCGAACCAACTCAAGTCAAAAGGGTAAACTCCAGGGCAAAGCTCGGATTTCACGTCAAGACTAAATTACTAATATATACTAGTTGTACTCATAGTAACCACGAGGGGTGAGCATACTTCGATTACAATCGAAGTAATCGAACCAAAATTGTCAGTTTGGTTCAATTTTTTAAAAAATTTGTTTGGCTCGGGTTTCATATTGGGAAATCGAACCCAAGATAAGAAAATTTGGTTCGGAACCAAACCGAACCAAACCAACCAAAAATCTATTTTTTTAAGAAAAACCATAATATACATGTTTTATGTGTGTTATCATTAGTTTATTTTAATTTATTTGAGATGTTTAATATAATATTATGTATAGAATATTTTTTAATATGACTATGATGGTTAAATCATGTTTATATTTCATTTATTATCAAAATTATAATTAATTTTAATATATTTATTATAATTTCGATTTCTTGGAACTGAACCGAACCAATAAGTTTTATTGGTCGGTTTCAGTTCGGTTTGGGGGGAAGATCGGGTTCGGTTCGGTTTCTAGAACCAAAGCACCAAATGCTACTTTGGAAGTTCAATTCGGTCAATTCAAAACCGAATGAACCAATTAATCAACCATCGTAACCATAGTCACTAGTTACTTATTTAATTATTAGTTACTTCCTAATAATTGATACATATAGAAAATTTAAACTACTTACTAGTTACTACTAAATGTTAGGGACTTTCTACTTATTGGAGTATAACCAAGCCCAACCCTTTTACTCCATTTGGCTTGACTCATGTCTTCATTAGACACAACCAAGCTTGAGCAAGTAAATGTTCAGCTTGAGCTCATCTCAAAATAGATAACTTGTATATAGGTGACTATTGGGTTGGTTACCCAGAAAACTCAACCCGACCTAAATGGTTGTTAGGTTTTGAATAATTAATAATATGATTTGATTTGAGTGAATCGTGTATCCGGTTATGAATGGTTGGGTTTGGTAAAATTACCTCGTACCTGGTACCCAATTTTTAAATTTTAATTTTAATTATGAGATTAATGCTTCATTACTTTTCAAAACTAATTTTTACTAATATAATTATCAAATTTCATTTGTATTTTCGAAATATCTTTTCACTTAGCTTCACTTTTTAGAACATGTATTATTATTATATAATTTGAATATTTTTTCCAAGCATATAGTTTGAATAGTTAAATAGATATATGTTTAATAAATGTTCGAGTTTGGTTTTGGCTTAATAATAAATGGTTAGGTTTGGTATTGGAGATAAAAATTAAACGATAAATGGTGGGTTTGGTTTGTAAATTTAGCCTAAATGGTGAGTTTGGTTTAGGCAATATCTGACTAAATCCGACCAATAAACACCCCTAACCTGGTTATAAACCAATTTTGAGCAAACTAATTTAAAAACATATTGAATATGACAAATTAGTAGTGGTTTACTTGGCTCTACTCGTTTACACGCCACTGCTAACTAGTTATTCTAAATCGATTGCACCCATTCACAGCTTATTTTGTGGGCCGCTCATTGTTACGCAGCCACACAAAATCAAATTTTTATTTAAGTTAAAATTTCATGTTAAGAGATGATTTATGTGACTCTCTTAAAAATAGAATTAATAAATTAAAGAAATGATTGATATTGAATTGAATTATTTTGAAAGAATAATTCTATTACATATAAAAGACAAAATATTCTCGACATATTATGTATCATTTACTATCTCTGTTACATATGGTAAGGTGAATTTACGATTGTATCAATTAGAGAGGCATAATCATCCTTAATTGTAAGCTCACTGATCGATCAATGTCTAAAAAGATTGTATCAATTAGAGAGATACAATCATCCTTAATTGTAAGCTCATTGACAGACCAATGTCTTATAAATTGAGGCCTTCATTAGATATATAAATTATCAAATTGGGATTAAAGTGAATTGGACTTGTGAGTTTTGAGGATCTAAGTTATGATCTTCGACTCTCTTCACTTGTGCTAAGCTCTCGATCTGCTTAGCCTGCTTAACAAAATCTAAACAACTCTCATCCACTGCGATAAGGTACACATTTATGATTCTCTTTCATGTTCTTCGTATTGTTTATTCTTTACTAACTATATCGACTAAATTTACCAATCGCCTCATTATTTCCCCCTTCCACAAGTCGGAGAACATTAGCGAGTGAAATCACTCCTTTGATAATTTTACATAAAAATACGGTAGGAGAGGAATATAATTAAAAGAAACAATTTACATTTCCACTCTTTATTAATAAAAAAGAATTTAATACTGACCTCTAATAAAATTTGGAGATTTAACTAATCAAAAGATAATAAAAATAAAAAAATAAAAAAAAATAATTAAATTATTATTGCTAATCTTCTTGTTTAATTAAGATTTATTTTAAAGTCAATCAGAATCTATATTTAAGATATTAGTTTATTATAATCTATTTTATTATTCAACAAAAATTCATATGTAAAATTAAAATTTGTGTAAAACCCGTTATTCGAGCCAGGATTTTATATTTGAAACCAGTTGATTCGATTGCTATATTTTGAGTTGAGTATGTTTGAGGACATGTGTACTGAGCCGATGTCAGTCGCATGTATGAGCGGGTCATAAAGGTCATGCGTACTCAAGTATATAATGATAACATCATAAACACAGCAAAAAAGAATGAGTTATCAGAATATATAAGAGTATGTAAGTTTTTTTTTTTTTATATACAGTGGATCTTAGAATTAATTTTAGGCCGTTTACAGTGTTAGGACGTGTTACGATCAATTTAGGTAGGTTGTTAGTTATAGAGCATATCATTATGATGTTGTGGTGCTTGTTTTATCTTATTGGATTTTTCCTGATTTTTTTTTGGGATTTTTTATAACTTAGTTATTATTCTTGGCTTGAGCTGAAGATGAGTTAAGTAATATTTACAAGTTTGCCACTGCATCCCCTTTTTTTCTCGATGCCTTCTTCCCCAAACACTGATTGCCGCCCACTTTCTCTGCCATCGCCGCTATCACTGATGCCGGCCTGCTGCAATCGTCGCTACCACGCCTTGTTGCGGCATTGCCGTGCTGCCCTAACCAACCCCGGCCACTGTCTGGCCGCCATGACGTCGGAATCGCTCGCATCGTTGATTCCGCCACTGGGGACAGTCGCCACCACGATCGGGTGGTCGCTTCGGCACCTTCGACCAACCCACGACCCTCCCTGACCAGAGCGGAGACAATTGCCGCCCAGGCCTACTGGCTCTAGTCACCTACCATCACCACTGTTCTGTTTGAGCCATTTTCCGGCTAGCTGCCGCCTCCGCCGGCCACGTCGACATCATAGATGATTCGGGTTTGCCAAGCTTGTGCCAATAGTACCCAATATGACCGCTATCCAGCCAGTAGACGCCGTCGGCAATTGCCGCCGAAAACCGTCAGAAAGTTGCTGGAAACTATTGAAATTGCATGAAAAACCGCAAAACCTACCAAAAATCGGATTTGTTGGAATGTGGTGGATCTTCTGTAGAGCTCATCCAGTCGAATCCGATCAAACTTCGGACGCCAACGAGCACCGAATTTGAGCTCTGAGGCATGCAACGAAACCCTAGCCGTAAGGATTATCGACAACGAGAGGTGATGGTGGGTGACTAGAGCCAACAAGACCTGGGCGACAATCTCCCTTTCCTGTCCGCGTGGGTTGGTCCGAAGTGCCGAAGCAACCTTGATCATGGTGGCGGAATCAACGGTCTGGCTGTCCGAGCAATCATGAACCAGACGAAGTGGCCAGGGAATTGGTAGGGCAACTTGTACAATGCCACAACCGACGATTGCAACAGGCCGACATCAGGCTAGCAGTAAAATTGGCAAGAAAAGTGGTGTAGCAATCATGTTTTGAGAAGAGAACATCCGAAAAAGGGATCAATGGTAAAACTAGCAAATAATACCAACTCATCTTCAGCTCAAACCAAGAATAATAACTAAGTTATAAAAAATCCAAAAATCAGGAAAAATCCAATAGGCAAAACAAGCCTCTATTTATCATAATGATATGCTCTACTTAGCCCTATTGATGTAACATGCAACACTAAGGCAACCTAAAATTAGTTCTAAAAGATCCACTATATATAAAAAACTTACATACTCTTATATATTTACAATAACTCATTCTTTTGCTTTGTGTTTATGATGTTATCATTATATACTAGTACCTGACACGCGAGCTTCCTTTCATACATGCATTTGATCGGCTCATACACATAATATAAACACTCAACTCAAAAATAACAATCAATCAACTGGTTCAAATATAAATCCTAGCTCAATAACAGGTTTTACAAATTTTATTTTACATATAATTTTGTTAATAATAAAATAGATTATAATAAACTAATATCTTAAATATAGATTCTGATTGACAAAAATCTTGAATTAAACAAAAGAAGATTGTAATAATAATTTAATTATTTTTATTTTTTATTTTTGTATGCTTTTGATTGGATTAAATCTCAAATTTTATTAGAGGTCAGTAAATTCTTTTATTAATAAAATTGTAAATTGTTTCTTTAATTATATTCTCTCCTACCATATTTTTATACCAAAAATTACCCAAAGGAGTGATTTCTCATATGTTCTCCGACTTGTGGAAAGAAATAATGAGAGCATTAAATTAGTCAGCTATAATTAGTAAAGAAATAAACAATACAAGGAACATGAAAAGAAAATCTCATAAATGTGTACCTTATCACCAAGTGGAATGAAGTTGTTTAGATTTTGTTAAGCCGACTAAGCAGATCGAGAGCTTAGCAAATTGGGGAATCGAGATCATAACTAGGTCCTCAAAGCTCTAGGGTCCACTTTGTCCAATTTAATGGCTATATATCTAATGAAAACTTCAATTTATAAGACATTGGTCCTGTCAATGACTTACAATTAAGGATGATTGTATCTCTTTAGTGATACAATCTTTTAGACATTGATCCGATCAGTAACTTACAATTAGAATGTTATGCCTCTCTAATTGATACAATCATAAATTCACAAACACCATGTAGCTAGAGATAGTAAATGATACATATATGTCGAAATATTTTGTCTTTTATATGTAATAAATTATTCTTTCAAAATAATTCAATTAATATATTCATTTCTTTAATTTATTAATTCTATTTTAAGGGTCACATAAATCATCTCTTAACATGAAAATTTTAACTTAAATAAAAATTTGATTTTGTGTGGCTGCGTAGCAATGAATGATATAGTGGGTGCAATGTTTGAAATAACTAGTTAGCAGTGACGTGTATAAACGAAGTAGGCTAGTATTCAACCTACTAATTTAATCATATCCAATATGTTTTAAACAAGTTTGCTCAAAAATTGGTTTATAACCAGGTTAGGGTGTTTATTAGTCGGATTTAGTCAGATAATACCTAAACCAAACTCCTCGCTAAACTAAATTTAAACCAAACCCTCGATATCGTTTATTTTATCTCAACTCTCGCCTAACCATTTATTTACCATTAAGCCAAAACCAAACAAACATTTATTCAAGCAATAATCATTTAACTATTCAAACTATATGCTTGGAAAAAATATTCAAATTATATAATAATAATACATGTTTTAAAAGTGAAGCTAAGTAAAAAATATTTTGAAAATACAAATAGGATATTTGATAATTTTATTAATAAATATTAGTTTTAAAAGTTAATGAGGTATTAATCTTCATAATTAAAATTTTAATCTAAGAAGAGTAGTACCAAGTACATTGGTAAAACTAACCAAGATACACATTCACTCAAATCAAATCATATTATTAATATTCAAAACCTAACAACCATTTAGGTCGGGTTGAAGTTTTCTGGGTGTAACCCAATAGTCACCTATATACAGTTATCTAATTTTGGATAAGCTGAACCTTGCTCAGCTTGGTTCTCTTTCTCTATGTGCCCAGCCCAGCCTTTGGCGGCGTGCTTGGCCTTTG
>JAURVB010004077.1:0-21771 GCA_033002965.1 Piper betle
CGACCGGCTAACGACTATAAAACCCTGACTCGAGTCGTAAGTTTTACACAACCAGACCCTAATCATCACCGATCGCCAATGTCACGAGGTATAATTAACTTCAACTTAAGTATTTAAAATGGATATTTATTACCATGACATGTTGGAATTTGATTGATTGACATGATGAAGTGCTTCAATTCTACATAAAAATGAATTTGCATGATTTGAATGATATGAAATAAATGATAATGAACTAATTAAGTAAATTAAGTATGAATTGTTAATTAACTACAACATAATTTAGAAAATCAAGATGTTGATTGATGTGAGTGCTTTGATATGAGTGTATTGTTTGGGATGTGTGAATGCATCATTTAGATAGTGGGTGTGAGCTTCTTGATTTGATGTATAGGTACGGAGTAGGAACTCGCCGTCTAGGTGAGTGGACACGTTCGGAGCTTCTACCAGTTTTATTTAGCTGGTTTGATCTTCTCATTTTATCGTAATTTGATTTGACAGTTAAGCGAATGTGTCAGGTGATTTATCTTATCCCACTCTATACGGGCCATTTAGTCGTATAAATTTCTGAATTAATAACCCTCGAGGGTAAGATCCCTCGAGTTTGTTTTAAAAACTCAGATCCAGATGAAGAAGTTGTTGGGCCTATTATATTATAATCCATACCCAAACCTATGTATATATAGATTTTTTTATTTTCTAGTGAGATGTGAGACAAGGGATAAGTCGACTCGCACATACCGCGAGCAGTGCATGTGCTAGTCAGAGCGGGCTCTGGATTGGTCAGTGGGCCATTCCATTCCTAAGGGATCTTGACAATTTCACATTTTGAGTTCCTCAGACCTAGAGAAGTGTGGAGGATTACGAGTACTACAATACACTACATGTCTAGACTTGTAAATTCAAAGGGTACTAAAGGTGTCTGCCTAAGAGTATTTGACCTCTATGTTCAAGACTAGGAGTTATACGGAGAATGTAGAGGGCTTTAGGATAATTGATTTTTTGAGCATAAGATAGTATAAAAATGTTGAGGCATAAGACCAATTAGAATGGGACACTGCTCAAGCCGACTGAGCACAAGTAAGACTCATTACTAACTTTTTCATATTATATATATAGGTGAGAACTTGAACGACTGAGCGCTATCGAGACCATGGAAGAGCAGCGATGCAACGTGTACATATGTACCTGCCGAATTGGGGTGTTAGAAAAAGACAGGCGGTGAGGGGAGAAAGAGAGCTGTCCTTGTCAAGAGAAGATATTGTAGACCTCGGGCGGGGGGAGAAACAGGTTGTCGGCAAGGGGAGAAGCACGCCAATGTCATAGCAAGGGGAGAATCATACTTTTCTTTTGGGCTTCTATATTTTTTAATTTTTTTACTAACACCCCATTGAATACAACCATATCCCCCATAAGAGTTACCTTGGGCAGCCAGCTATGATAGCTGCATCATTTCAAGGGCATGTATGATATACTCACACAAATACCAAATTTTTCTATGTGTAGACAGCACATCTTTACAAACAACAAATTAAAAGAATTTGACCAACAATATACCATACATGAACATATAAACCAGGTAACTTTGATGCCTTACACCTCTCTCTCTACCTAGGAATTTATCAACCTAACTTAAATGATCTTCACTTTTCTTCCACCTTTCATTTTATCTACATATCTCTTCGTGAAGTTTTGTAACACCCCAATTGGACAAACCGAACCATGATATTATAAGTTAGAAGCTACTTGTTGGGCTATCACGTATATGCTTTAAGGAAGTGGATCTCAACCCTCTAATAGACTTAAGACAAACACCATACTGGGCTTTCAGAAAATGTGTGTAGGATTCATACTATGTAGGACTGATCTTAGACTTAAAGATTTTATTTGAGCACTCTCAGTCACAACAGAGGTAAAACCTCCCTTATGACTACGAGGTTAACTTTAAGAATGCAATGATTAGTCCGAACTACACAAGAGGTGCACCCTCGCTACAGTTAAGAGGTTGGATGCTACGACATGATCTGATTCTTATACTTAGTTGAAATGATTAGATTAGGTATCTTAATTACTTTATGAGGATGAGCTTGGTATGACAAACATTGGGCCATGGGTACCTATTCCACACACAACACAAGTAAAATGGAATACAGAGGCATCATCAGATGCTAGGGCATCATACCCTAACACTCATTATTCACATGGGTTCTTCTTGCGGTAAGACATGTACCCTCATCCTACCTACATTTCTCTACACACGCACACAGCTGCAACTAAATGTGTTTCATGTACCACGATTTGCTCCTCGTCATGTTGTAGGACTTTGGGGCATTATACAACCTGTAGAAGATTGTTAGCCTTCACCTCAAAGTTTATCTGCTCTACAATAATGTAATAATCAAATAATAAATTAACATGTGCGCAAACATGTCATAAAATCCAATCCATCATACAAGATTCATAATCAAATTAGGGCTCATGCCCACAATACAACCATCAACCAAAACATAGATCAAATTCATAAAGATAACGCAGGGCCCACCCCACCACCACCAAGCCTCCAAATCTGTGTGCCTAAGCTGGCCAACACGAAGGGTCCCTGCCTACATATAAATAGGAAACATGCCAAGTAATCAAATAAATTTGATTAGATGTCCAAAATAACTACGGGTAAAAAGAAAAATTGACAAATGGGTATTCCATTACTCACGAGAACTTAGAAAACTTCAAAAATGCCTCACATGGGAGATAAACGAAATAAAAAGTGTCCACACGCAAGCACGGCTAATATCATACTCATTCAAACACCTTACACCCTCACAACCTCCATAAAACACCCGTTATGATATCAGGTGGCAAAGGAATGGTGAAGTTAGTGCCACAAATTTCGGAAATATTTTGTGTTACGCAATGCCCTCATACTTCGCATGACCTCAGGGTTTGTAAAGGTCACCTTGACATAAAATCGTAAACCCTCATACTAATACTTATTGGGCTCGGCTAGGGCTTCTATAATAATATTTCTAGGGCTTATATTTCAAAAACCATTAAAGGGTCTCAACCTTGAAGTTTTATTAAACTTGTGAAAAATCAGCTAAATGGCCCGACATTGGAGGGATCCGATAAAATACCACTAATGTCGTCTCACATCTAAAACACGACTAAACTTAACACTCAAGGAGTCAAGCAGAGGAGAAACAAAGGAATCCTATGGACTTGGATGAGTGGAGATTCGCGTCCTAAGTCAATGAGCTCACCTCACGTATCCTAGCTAAAGATGGAACCGAATCAGATTCAGATCTCATAGGCAAGCATGTTGAGGCAAAGCCTCCACACATGCACAACATTTACAAGAAACTTAATTATCTTAATTATATAATTAATAAAGTATTAAACCTTATGAGATGACTTAATTATAGTTAAGGATTTCATGTACACTTAGTTGGAAATATCCAATTTTTAGGGTTTAATCAAACCGGCTTTACCGGCTATTTTTTCAGATGAGTCAAACAATATCCAAATGAGTTAAAATTGGAGGCCTTGACACTCTAAGGGTTATGTGGAATGCTTACCAATTTCTGACCCATGGTTCAACATGGTAAATAGTGTCCACTAAGGTTGGGCTATGGTGCTGAGAACTAGGTTCTTGAGCCGAACACCAAACCTGCTAAGGGTGTTCATGAATTTGAAGACTCCATATTGGCTTGCAGTGAATGGGCCCTAAAAAACTCCAACTATTTGGGCCTAAGTGGGCTCAACAATGGGGGTCTTGGCTAGGTCATTTCTAGAGGTAGTTGGACCTAATGTGTTTGGGAAGATCCTAACTCATGGTCCACTAATCCAATTGATCCAAAAATTGAATATGATGCTATTGGGACATACTAAGGTGTGAGATGAATTTCATCCAAATCCATCACCATTTGACTATATTTTTGAATTTTACATCAAAAATCATGGAGTTAGGGTTTCACCTTGCATTCCCGCAATGTCTGGATCATTGACCAAATTAACTACCTATATGATTTTTATTTTACCCCAAAATTTAAAAATTTCTTGTAGATAGTTAGGAAATACTTAAATAATTTTAACAGATTTTATTGGCACCTTATAGGTTGCTCACTATAGAGGCCAAACACAGAGTAAGACAACTCAATCATACAACACAACATGCACATCATAATGTTAGGGGCATTGTTCATGACCTTTCGGTGGTTAGATTAGTTTGAATATTTTTCATAGACAAGCCAACATACACAGCGACAAACGTGCAAGTGAATAAAATCAAAAGCTTATCACATCGGGGAGTAAACAAAAGTTAAAGAGGTAGTTAGGTCACAGGGACATTAAAGATGCCATCATTCACCAAATTTGGCTCCCTTACCAGAATGTAGACATCGTATCAGAAGAAGCATACAATAGAAAACACGCACATCTATGAGTGGTGAGTGCAATAGAAATCATGCAAATATGGTGTCTATAACAAAAGTAATGATTTTTATAGTAAAATAGTGCATGAACATGATAGCAGTAGACCTAAAAGTACATAACTATTTTTACACACGCTCAAATATTACTCCTAGCAAACATATATATATGGGGAAAATATCACAAAAACGTATGCACCCACAGAAGCTAGCAAACAACAAACATATCAACATTGAGAGGCTGAGATGAGATCTTTACCTAAAAAGAGACCAATAGGAGGCCACTTGGGGCTTCCTATCCCAAGACCTAAGACCCTAAGTGGCTACGCTAGTCTAAGAGGAGCCTATGAGGGGCTGGGAACCCTTGGGAGGAAGGAGGAAGGCAAGGGGAAGCAAGGGGAGACGAAATCAAAAGGGAAAAATGGCTTGGAGACCGACCACAATTTATAGCAAAAAATTTGGGCCAATGCGTGGGTGTTGGAAGGGCACCTTTGCATTGTGCACTACCAAGTCAGACCGCAAAAGGTTGAAAAAATGGGGCACACGAACTGCTGAACCCAATTACACGCAATTTTGGGTCAACTTTAGGGCACAAGGACATTGGCCAGCACCATTGCGTTGCGCAAAAAAAGGGGGGGAGGAATTCAAATTGATAGGACCAAGGGTAGTAGGGTAGTGCCATTAAGCCCAAACTTGAACCCCTAACCCCAATCTTGGCTGGTGCAAGGGCGTTGGAGTAGCACCATTGCATCAGGCGCAAAAGTCATGCGCTTAGGGTTTTCATCCTAAGGCAAACAAGAAGTCCTCAAAAACTGTGTCGCGGGTCCCGTTGGAGTTAATATCGACCTAGAGGGTATTAAAGCCGAAGGAGGCTAGAGTTGGGCAACTACATACCATAATATACATGAATCATAGTTAGGAGGGTCGGACCTTACTAACCCGATTTGGTTAACAACTGAATGAACTTAATAACCTATAGGGCAGACGACTTATTCAAAACTTCTATATATACGATGGATATTTGGTAATTACTTTCAGACAGTTGATGCCCCATGATTGGCCGATAATTTATCAATTTTTTAATGGAGAAATTGTCTAATTTTCATATAATATGAACTTTCCTTCAATAAATACTAAATGGAAGCTATTCTTCAATATATGTATTTGTTTTAATATACTTTTTATCTAGATCATAATTGTATTTTCATTTTTTTCTATCTTAAATTTAAATACTTCAATATAATTATATATTATTTAATTTATTTTTAACTTTTGATCTAATCTTCATTAATCTGATGAAAAGTAGGAGATTTAACCAATCAAAGTACAACAAAATAAAAATATAAAGCAATCTATTAGCATTTATCTCCTCACTTAAGTCTAACTTTAAAATCTTGAAAGCCAAAAATCTTGAAAGTCAAAATCGGTGAGTTATTAATTATAAAATATGTAATTTTGATGTTATAGTGTGTATTATATTTTATGATATTTTTTCATATTTTTAAGATTTTTTTAAATTATTTAGAATTATTTATTATTTTTAACTCAAATCAGAGTCGAATTAACTTTTAATTACGAGAATGCCACCAATTATTTTTTTCTCCAATTCTTTCTCCTTGACATGCCGCCCCTCCTTCACCCTCGCTGGCGCCGCCACCGATCACCGCCACTGTCAATCGCCAACGCTGCCCAATCCACCCCGCCCCGCCTCCCCTGCCTATCCTGACCCGTCCCCACCTTCTGCCCCCCACCCCCTCCCCGCCACCCCCTTCCCCGCCAACCCTGCCCATCCCCCATGCACCTCACCGCCACCCCCACCCAATCTGCCCCCCACATTGCCGGCCATGCTCAGTCCACCCCACCACCCCCTTCCCACCAGCCCCTCCCATCCCCCGCTAGCCTCACCCGTCTCCGGCGTACCCCATCCCATCCCCCACTGTTGTTGCCCCCTGTCGCCCTGTTGCCACCCTAGCCGCTCGTCCTCGCCTCCCCTTCCCCTGCCACCATCCAGAATCGGCTTAAGTTGGCTAATTCACAAAATTGGCTCAAATCAGGTGAGATTGGTTCAAATCGACCGATTCATCGACCATTTTTTCTGAAAACCGATTTCCTTACTTTTCTAGATCAAAATTTTTCTAATCCAATTTAAATTAGCCTATTTCGAGTGAAGTCGACCGATTTTTGTAACTATGCCCACTAGAGCTTTCAAACATTCATACGTATAATTAGCATGAATCAGGTAGAAGACAAATCACACATCAAATTAACCAATCTATTGACTCTATGGCCCCACCAATGCATTGCGCGGATTAGCGACTAGTAATATATATAGTAATATATATGTTTATCAATATACAACCCAATTTGAAAATAGGTTTGATGATAGTTTAACTCATGCCTACTAAGTTTAAATTATTTCACACCTTTATTTTCGACCTGTATGGACAATAGACTTAATCAAACTCATAAAACGAGCCTATTCTGATGCAAGCACCGATGAAAAGCACCATCAAGTCAAGAGAGGAGCCTAGAGAGGAAGAGCGGGTCGGAAAGAAAAAGTGGTAGAGGAAGAGATGCAAGGAGAGAAGCAAGGGAAGAAGATGTGTGGGTTTCAAACTTCCCCTCGCCCCTTTATTACTTTATATACATAGTTGAACCTGAAAGCTTATGGAACAAAGATGAGGCCAACATGCCTGCAGGAATCAGAACATACTTGATACACAAAACCAGCAAAAAGAAGCCCCTTACAATTCAATCCATACATATGAAATGAGCAAATCTAGGGGGTGCATACAAACTAGTACCTTCATCTTTATCCTCCTCTTAGGCTCAACATCGTTCCAACCTGTGCCAATTGCCCTTACATGGCTCTGCAGTGCCTTCCTCAAATTCACCACCATTTACATGTGGATTTGCCGGGTACAAAATTTTAAATATAACAGATAAGAGTATTTAATTCAACCGGATTGAACTACGTTCAATCAAATTTTAGAATATTAATTAAAATGTTTTGTTAGGCATTGAAAATATCTTTCCTAATCTTCATTTCATTAAAAACAAAAATACCAAGCTTTTCAACCAAAAAAATTGGGTTTAGGATACATTTTGGATTAAAAGACTTAATATAAATTAAAATGGTACAAAGCCTTAAACCATCAGATCAGATTTAAAGGTGGTATATGTATATACCGGACAATAGCCTACAATACTGTATTTAAACTATGGTTGGGTATCAGTTGGCTTGTTAATATAAATCTCAGTCATGATCTTCTAATTTCGGTACATGACTTGGTCGAAGTATGTGCATCACTTAATTCACACATATACCTTTCTACAAGCTCAATGCGAACCCGGAGTCCCTTAAAAAATATAATGGATCATTTGCTTTCTGGAAAAAAAATGATTTTAAGATGACCAATACAATTGATAACAAGGTCATAGCCCAGACAGAAAAAAATAACATGGACATGCCAAAGTGAGATCTTGTTATTTTCTTTACGGGAATGTCTTGTTAATAAGAATAATTGGTACAAATGAACAGATTTTTTCTATTAAGTGCCTTGAGCTAAATTAATACAAAATCACCTTTCTATATTGTGATTAATGGTGGCACTATCAACCTATTTTCCCAAGAGTAAAGGACTCTAGATACCAAGAATTTGCAACATACCTGTTTTTTGAAGTCCTATCTCTCTAGACAAGAGAGATAACCTGGAGAACATGCGAGGTCGTAAATATGTCAGAGTTGAGGCATCCTTCGGCCAAAACCATCTCAAATTATACAAAGCTGTATCTGCCACTTAATGTCGGCTTTCTGTATGTTGTTGACAACCGTCCCGATCTCCATCATTCAAGAAACACATGAAAAATCAAACTGTATAACGACTCTTGGCAAATCTGTCTTGCTTAGGATCCTCCTGTGACAAGATAAAGAGGACTTGTTACTGGATGAACAGATGGATCATTAATTAGCTGTAGACTGCTGCTAAAGATAAAAGTAACCCACATGGAATACAAAACAAATGCTATTGTTGTACTTCAGAAGAATCCTTCCACTGCTTTCCAATGCTGTCCTGTAACAAATAAACAAATTCAATAAATTAGGCTGATTTCTATAACCTTTCCAACTTAATATCCCGCAAGTTACCTAACCTGACCCATGGCAGCTGTCACAGGGGTCAACTTAGGGTTTAAATTTTTCGCCCTAACTGCCTCCGTGCGGCGTGTTTCCCTCCCTGGAAACACCAGCCAACACCACCTCCGCACACACCAATGTGCTGTGGTGCACAGCAGCCTCGGACCACACACTTGCGAATACCGCACGAACCCAGTCCCGGTATCGCGCCCAGCTACAAGCGCCACTAGTACCGGTATCAGGCTACCAGCGATTGTACCGAACACATACACCAATCACCAAGCTGCAGTGACTACGCGTCCCACGTACCGATCACCCATCTCGGTACCAATAGACCTCGGAATCACAGGTCTAACCCCGGTGGCCAAACACGACGCATACACCACAAGAATTACAGGAACTCGACCCAACCTCTATTCCACTAGTATGAATACAGGATATACAAGTGTCTACACCCTAGACTACTTGCCGGTCGTGGACATGCAAACCCCACGACCGTGCCTCTCGACCCTCACTCGACAGGACTTCACCCAACCCTCGGCTCACCACGCAGGGTTGCCGAACAACTGGTATGTGAGCCTTGACCCTAAAGGCGGACGTCGACTACCCCGGTAGTCCCCCTTGAAGTTCCAGACCGCCCCTCGGCCTGACTGCAGTAACCCCAAGGCATCCCCTTGCCCGGCCAAGTTTCTCTCCTCCACCAAGATCACTCACACACACTTCACATGTTGTTCTCCTCTTGTCTGATCTCTACATAAGGATGGCACCTCCTTATATAGACATCCCAGCCTTAGTGTGACACCTCATCAGCTTGCATCCTCACCATCGAAGTCTTGATCAACGGCTCCCATCCTCCAAGCCTTGTCATCGACCCCCTTGGTGTTCTAGCAGAATTACCAGAAAGACCCACCCTTGGGTGTGGCGCAAATGCCTCATCAACTTCCTGGATGTGGCATGGTTGCCTGGCTCGACCCAGCGACCCCAATACCGAACCCTGGTCCGTCTGTTCCACAGCACCCATGCGCGTGCACGATAACCCCTACCGCAGCTTGGCTCGGTCACTCGCACACCTGCGCACCCGCGACTACCGCATGTCGCACGGTAGTACCCGGCCCTGGCGCCCAGCACGCTCGGTCAGTGGTGCTCGGTCACTAGCACCCTACGCATCTGGAACCCGCAACTTCTATCCGCACATGATGCTCGGTAGAACGTCCCGGCTGCGCCTGACCCGTCACGCACCTGGAACCCGCACCACGCTCAGCACACGGTAGCGGTGCTCGGTACTCGTTACCGATCATGTCCGCTACCCAACTGCTATCGGTACTGCCCGATATCTCGCCCGGTACAGCAACTCGCCCGATAGACCCCATGCACCACGATGCACTTCACACTAACACGGAAATATGCTCGGTAGATTGTTCACCACTCGGATAGCACCCTACCCGACTTGGACGTGGGAATGCTAGGAACAACCGCCAAACCCTAGCTCTCGTCCGTCCCACGAGCTAAACCCCGTAACAGCAGCCATGTCCATGGACAAAACAATTGATTGAGTCGGTGAGTTTCAACAGCACACAAAAACAAGAGCTGGTCTGGTTAAGGTGGGGGAGCGGTGCCCTCCTTCGAGTTTGGCTTCTTCAACCATAATACCAAACAGAAACTACTTTCAACGAATCAGACCAGAAACATCATAGCAGCATCCCCATATCCAACGACTCACCCAATATCCTTTCCCCATACACACGCACACGCACACGCACACCTTTTCTCCTTTTATAGCTCCATTAGCTAGCCAGCCCTGCCACCATTAATCCACCTACCACATACATCCTCTCTGTCGCCGCCCTTGGCGGCCACTAAACCTCGGTTCTTGAAGCTTGTTTCGACAGATCCTCCCCAGGATGTCTGGAAAGGCGACGACTTTCACCAACCCAATACCCTGCTCCCACCTGGCCAGGTACCGCCGCGGCACAGCGTGAGGGGGTACAGGTCGCCGCAGAGCAGCCTCCGGAAGTCGCCGACTGGGAAGGTGGGTCCTCCGACATGGCCGTCATGTGCAAGCAGGTGAGCCTGCTGCCCAAGAACGGGGCGGTGGAGAGAGAGAAGTCAGGCGGGAAGGGGAAGTTGGGGTTGGAATGTACATGATTAGACAAATGCTTATGAATGTTAGATGTTCATCTATTCAATACGTTAAAGATGTTTATCCTTTGAATATTAATGTACATTTTACGGCTACGGCTGCAGACGAGTCGAGCATAGAAGTGATATTTTTGAATTTAATATATATTTTTTGGCAAATATACATGAGTTTATTTGAGTGTTTAATGAGCTATTGATTTATTATAAGTCGTGCAGCTCGTCTAAAATTCAGTGTTTGGGCTTAGCTCGCTATGTTTTCAAGTACGTGCTTAACTTGTAGTCTAACTTATATATAAATAAAAATTTCTTTCTATTACTATATAAGTTTAATATTATTTAAATATTGACGAGTCGAGTGGAGTCGAATATTTTTTCAAGTTGGAATACATTGAGCTTGAATTTTCGAGCAAAGCCAAGCTGAACACTCCTTAGTTCAAGCTCTATTTATCATTCAATGAGCTATTTATTTTATGCCGAGTATTTTTTCGAGTACAAAATTAACGAAAAAAATTTTAAGTCAAATTGAGCCGAACGTAAAATACTTGTAAGCCAGTTTAGCTTGTTTACACCCCTATGTAAGTTGGATGTTAATTCATTAAATATTTATTATTAAATAAATATTAATAAATAATATTTATGTGAGGCAAATTTTAACATGTATATAGGGGCGCGAGAATTTAGTCATAATTTATCTTCATTCATTTTCACTTAATAAAAAAATTGTTTTCACAGAACGAAATAAAGATATATCACAATTAATGCACTATTTTTTGTGTAATATAAAAGTTATTTAATAAAAATGTTTATTTTTTCTTAAATAATTTGATAAGATTATAATGATTTGATATCTTTTAAATGTAGCCTTTGAATTTAAAGATTGATTCTAATAAAATAATAAGACAAATTATAATAATTTAATTGATTATTTTTATTATATTTTAATTAGTCGAATCTCCTACTTTTTATTAAAGTACAAATATGGTTATTAGTTATTCTTTTATTTTAATAGTAGATTGTCATTCACCAAAATTATAAATAATGAATATTTGCTAACACGAGAACGAGAAGACAGCGTTCACCCCTTGCAGTACATCAAAGCTTATGCTAAATGACTTATAACTATTTTTTCTTCTTCTTACGACATGTTTGATTGCCCTAAAATCAGACTGAAAGAAATGTTAAATCTAGAGATCAAATATTTCTTTACTCTTAGTTGTCCAGAAATTTAATATTTTTTTTATTTTTAGTTAAATTAAATTTATGTAAAAATTTACAAAGTAATATTTTTTTTGTGAAAAACAAAAGAAGCTTGGGGAACTTTTGGGACACACACATGAGAAATAAATATTTTATTTTCATCTTATTTGTTTTACTATCCAAACATATGAGATAAATCATTAAAATTGTAATGTTATTTTATTTTATTACATTTTTATTTCCTGTAAAATCTTTTTTTTATTTGCACTATTTTCATGCCAACTAAACAGGCCTTTGATCTTTATGGAAAAAAAAATTCAACATTTAGAAACTCAACGGTGGTTTATCTTGGTCTTTTGGCTTCTTATTTATTCGTATTAGGTGTTGTGGACTTTACATTTAATTCAAATATTGATCTATAATTTATCAAGGAACGAGGTTAACAAACATGAGTTTATGAGTTTAATACTAATATAGGATCATGTTGCTCAAGTTTGTTTTGGCATATTTGTTAATATTTGAGGATTTGAATTGCAAAAATTATTATTTATTTACTTGACATAATAAAGTAAACTTTTTTTTGCTTGATGGCACACTCATAGTCTTCAAAAAATGTATCGAATAAATTAAAAAAATGGAGGAAGGCTATATGGAAACTTTATTTTAAATGAATTAATTTTTAGAATTTTTGGATAGTTAGGTTAAACTAACAGTCCAAATTAAAATTTAAAATAATTTAATAATTTAACATTTTTATTAACAATAAATTATACTTCTTTGGTGCCCAACTTTTCACATTCTAATTGCATCATAATCTAGTACAGCAGCAGCACAAAGCTGATGGGCAAAAAATTCCAACTTCCCATTTGCGAAAATGTTGCATCAAATATTTTTTCAGCTATATGTGCATGTAAAACCTATACACAGGCCCAGAGAGAGCAATAAAGCAGTCACAAAACTGGCCTTCATCCCTAATTGGCCTTCAATCAATGCCCGCTTCAAGCTAACTCTTTCCGTGACAGTAAAAAATCTAAAGTCAAATTTCTACCCAACTAAATCCTCTCATCCTTCCAAAATCTATTTCTATTTTTTTCTGACATGTACATAGATATATATATTATAAAGAAACAAGTAAACGGATTACCCAGTTGAAGAGCTGTTCATTGGCTGTTGCCAGGTTTAGACGACAAAACAACCATTTGTAGATGACATAGTATGGTATATGAAAACTGCATAGTTTATCTTGTTAATTGGTAATTGACACCATCTTCATCTTTATTGTAAGTCAGGAAGAGGTGGTTTGATCATATGCCAAGCCAACGTGAGCACAGGCACCATTACATCTTGAGAATTCACCTCCAATCTCCTCACCACAAGGAGATGTAAACACAGGATGAGACAATCCATTAGAGCTATCCCAGCTTTCCACCTGAGGAACTTCAACTGTGGCAGCATCCTGTCCATTGAGGGAGTAAAAATAATCGATCCTAGCAGGAAATTCCGAATCATTGAGATGATAGTTTACTTGAGTTTCAGGCAAAATGACTTACTTTCCAGACGTCATTTGCATGTAAATGAAGCCCTTCAATTATGAAGGTGTCCTCCCAACAAGAATTGGAGCTCTTTTCTTGAATGTCTGCAAGAATTACTTCCCAATTTGCATCACGATACAAAAAAGAACCAGCATTATTTAGAGCAAAACAATGCAGAGTTCAACCTAATACTCATAGTATGCATTATTAAGTATTTGCCGAATTACTATCAATCGAGTTTTGCAACCAAGGAGAACTTAGTTTTTCGAAGTAAACAAGTTAAAAATGGACGATATGAACACTGGTTGAAACTCTGAAACCATCTGAAAATATTTGAAATAAGGTAAAAGCAAATTAGGTGCTCCTTCTAATTGTACCTATATGGGGAATAGCATCTTCTCTGAAGAAAGCTTTCTGAGGAGTTTCTGCTTCTTCAAATATTGGCCGAGTTGGAAATGGAGATGGTGGAACGAGATCAGAACTTGAAAAGGTGGACAAATATTCCTTTTTGTTTGATCAACAGAAAGGTCCTCCGAATGTTGAGAAAACCCAGAAACAGATTCACTATTAGTTTCAAAGAATGGAGACGTCAATATTATTTCCGGTAGACAGCTCATTGAATTCAAGCGTTGATCATGCTTGATGAGGTTATAAAAATGACCCTCCATTTCACCTTGTGGGCACTGAATAAAATGTACCCTGAGCGCATATATGTGGATAGAGTTAGCATTCAATAACCACACAAACATGAATAGATAGAGAAATCAAATTTTATTTACATAAAAGCAACAATATCAAGCTTCTCAACAGAGAAAAATTTTCAAACGCATAACAGTAGCAATGAAATTCCTTAGATACAAAATTCATTAACAAAAACCAATTTAAGAAACATTAAAAAAAATGATAGTTTTTGTGGGAGAAGGGCAAAGTGAACCTGTATGTGCTTGCTTGGCCACCGGTAAAATCAGGTGAGGGCTGCCAAAGACTATGCCTCCCAGGCTTTGGTTCTATTTCCCTAAAAAATACGGTTGCTTCGCCAGCTACAATTATCAAAGATGATCATCACAGGACCCAGAAAGACAGAAAAGATAATATTTTAGTACTCCAGGACTTACTACAATTTTCAAGGTCCCTGGCCCGTCCTCTGGAAAACTTGCTTTGAGGTCCATAATATCAGACCACAGAATCTCCATCTTGTTCTTTAGGCTGCCATCAAGAACCTCCCACACAAGTTTCTGTCTTGCAAAATAGAACTTTGCCACTAGAATACTCTCATACTTTGGCGCACACTGTGAATTGAGCAACACAAGCACACACCATTTTGAATGGATCTAAAATCATTAATAAACACGATATACTAAACTCTGATCAAGGCGCACACCTCCCAACATCCGATCCTCAAAAGCGACATTGCGAATTTGGAAGCCTTCATCTTTTCAGCCTTGTTTCCAAGAGACATTGAAGCAGTGCTAGAGTTTTCATGCGACAGCCTCGTTTCGATAAAATGGATTAAAGACGGGGATTTAGTCAAGCGTAGCCCCAACGGACGCGGTCCTTCTTCTTCTTGTGGGTTAGACTGTGCAAATCAAACAGTCAAAGAACACAGAAGAGAAGACAAAGACTCTTAAAACTTCAAATCCAAACAAGATCAAAGGCCCGTTTCCACGCAAGAAAAATGGCCGATCGTTTCTATCTTCCTTTTTCCTACCATCCGCAAAAATAAGAATTTTTACGAAAAAGGGATCAAACTTTTATACCAAACGAAGAACCCACAATTTCCACACAAGATCAACAATAGCAGGAACAACAGTGTTTCGAAACAATGGAAACCAATGAAACAGGTACAAGAAGAAGAGCACTTTTAAGTACTATCAACCCGGGGAAAAAAACAAACAAAAAACGAACCAAGAAATATAAACTAAGCGAAAATTTTCAAAAGCAAAAAAGAAGATCAAAGTTTCCACACCAAACATGAACAAACCTTTTTCAATAAAGAATACAATCCAATTATTCAATGAAAACGAGAACACAAACCTCAACTCTTTCGTTAAGGGAGGCATACACTTCATTCCACTTATTCACCTGACGCTGGTGACGCCCCTCCGATGGCTCCACAGAGCCGGCATCCTCCGAATCCACCATTGTTTCCCAGACCCAGAAATAGCAGGAAACAACAATTACGAGGGACTAAGAAGATGAGATATAATGAGGGGTCTGTAATGAAGAACATGAAACTGGCGGGAACTATGAACCCCTTGTATCTTTTTATTATTTATTTGTTATTTATTTATTTATTTATTTGTTTATTTATTTTTGTGGAATGGTTTGGATGGAGTGTGAGCACTTGAGTTCTGCTCGATCGTTAGATTTAATCTTTATTTACGGGTAATCGGCAAATTATAATTTATTATATTGTTATACCTTTGAAGGGTAAGGAGGCCTCCCTAACGATCCGATCATCTTAAAATCTTAAGATTAGGGTGCCAAATACAAGTTTTGCTTAGCTGAAAGTAAACTATTTAATTTTGAAATTCAAGTCGAACTTATTTATGTTAGAATCTATTTGGTGCCTTGAAGTGTGTTGAACAGGTATCTACTCTTATATTAATAAAAGGGAAATTCAAACAGGAAATTTAGCCAATCAAAATATAAGAAAAATTTGTGCATAAGTTCGAATCTCGCTAAGATTTACTAATTAATTTTTTTCTAAAAATTAATAAATATGACTTTCAAGGTAGAAGGTCATAGGCCTCAACCCAACTAATCTCAACTTCTAATTTTCTACCAAGAATTTACCTAATTATCTTGAAAAAATATAATTAAAAAATCGAATAATTATAATTCATCTTTTTATTAAAATAAGATATATCTTTAAAGTCAATCACAATCTATATCTAATATATTAAATTATTATAATTTATATCATTATTCAATGAAAATTTGTATGTAAAATTAAAATTTATTTGGTAAGCATTTTATAACCTCATTGACAATGATCCTGTCTTAAATTTATTAAATTGTCAACCGAAAATAACATTGGAGTCTCCTTTTGTTTGAGCAAGCATTACTCTATCCTAAAGATAAAGTTTTTAAAAAGGAAATTTATGATTTTATCTTTGACCAATAAGGAGGTGATTAAACTCCCCTATCAGATCAGCGACGTTGTTCGTGAGTTTTGCTTAACTCAAACTCAACTTGTTAATTTTAAAATTCACTTGAATACATTTTCTGTAGACTAGCCCACAAAGTGTGTTGTGTTGTACAGGCATTTTTATAAACTCATTAAATGTGATCCTCGTGGGAACTTATTAAGCCGCTGATTAGAAATAAAATTAGAGTTTCCTTTATTTGAAACAACTAGTGAATCTATTTTGGGGTTTTCTAACATTTTTTATTGATCTAATGAAAATGAATTTGATATGCCATCCCATCTCCACTTCTAAGACAACCAATCTTTAAAAGATTTGTTTACAAATAAAACTGCTCTGCTACTCCCTGTGAAGATGCAATCAGAAAAAAATGGTTAGACATTGATTTGTTGAATGCAAAATGATTAAATAAATGCTTATGAATGTTAGATGTTTATCCATTTCATATCGATGTCTATGTTGGATGTTGATTCATTAAATATTTATTATTAAATAAATATTAATCAATAATAATTATGTGAGGCAAATATATAAATGCTACGCAGTGGTTGAGAATTTGGTCATAATTCATCTTCACACATTTCTCCTAATAAAGAAAAACTATTTTCATGAACGAAATAGAGATATATCAAAATATTATTTCTCTGATCATAGAATCCGGTACATTTCTATTTTTTATGCATTATTATTTGTGTAATATAAAAATTATTTAACAAGAATGTTTAATTTACTTTTACCAAATTTCGAATATTTTATTTTTAAAAAAACCCCAAACCAGGTCAAACAGATTTGGAATAGCTGGAACAGGCTGATATTTAAACATTGGAGATCCAACTGAAACCTTAATTATCTCGAATTCCATAAATACGTCGAGCTTAACATGAACAATTTAAATACTACCTACTTTAATAAAATAAATAAATCAAATTATTGCCACATAAATTGTTAACGCTCACACAAGCGACCAAACTTCATGAATAAGAGTCGCCATTATATTTGATTGTATTTAATCTGGAATTTCCAAGATTTGTCTAACTGCCTTTATTATATCCGATCCCAATCCGAAACGATCAAAATATAAATCATTGAATTATGTCCCAATAGTAGGAATATAATGAAAAGTTTTGCCATCTCTCGACCTCTTTCTATATTCAGCTTAAACAACTGATCCGAATCAACATATTAGAAGAGACCAAAGAAATTATCATTATTTCGTAAAAAGTGAGATAAATTATAATGAAAGACAGTCAATAACAAGGAAGACTTAAATATTTCTTAGAGCTTAGGAAATATAATTTCCCAAAAATATATACATTATTCAATTGTATGGTAATTGGATTCGGGTCTGATATCTAAACACCGGAGATCCAAACACATTTATGCATATTTCGAAACCCATAAACATCAAGATCTCATATATATATATATATATATATATAATCTAATACCACTTCTTTAAGAAATTTTGATGGAAATTAAACGATGATATGATATGGTACGATGATATAAGATGAGATGATGATGTATTGCTCATGTATATGATACAATATGATGATATATTGCTCATGTATAGTAGTTGAGACAGCAACTTCCTAAGCTGTGGCTAGGGGTGGGCGTCGATGTCCAAATCACCGAGTTTGACCAAAATCCAAAGTATATTCGACCAAATAAAAATAAATTAAATATGGATATTTTTATTCGATCGAGTATCCGATATTTTATATAAATAACATAATACATTTAATGTTTGTGAAATTAATATTATATTTTATAAAAATTTTAAATAATGATATACATTAAAATTAATTAAGTTAATACATAAAATTAATATTTAATATCTAAAATAATCCAAAATAACTTGCATAGAAAAAGATTAAAGTCATCCTCATCTTTAAAAATTTAGAACACTACATTTACATAAGCAATCATATTAAACCACTTAGTATATAATTACAATGCCCTCAAATTCAAAATATAATCCAATATTATAAATACTTTAAAGATAAAATATTTTAATAGTTGATTATTCATCAATGTAGTTTACCTACATGAAAAATATACAAAAAAATTAATTAATTCATAAATTTTTTTACAAGTATTAGAAGAGCAAGAAACTAAATATAACATTCTTACATGTTTATTATTGACACAATTATTAATATCTTCTTATTCTTTAATATTTATTATTCCAAATAAATTTAATAATAAATTTATTTGTTTCTCTACAAATAAAAAATATAATAGCAAGAGAAGAATATATGTTAAAACATACATCAAAAATAAAAAAATGCATGGATAAAAAATATTAATTACCTTCGTATTTACTCATCAAGCAATTTTGGTTATAGATAAAAGCTTTAAATGATTTTGGATTCAAACTATTATTAGTTGAGTCAATTTTTTATTTTATAATATTAAATATCAATTCGAAAAAAAAATGACTATAACATATTGAATAATTTTTATCAAATTAAGATATTTTACTACGTTTAATCTTTACTATGATAATATATCAATTTGTTAATTTACTACATCCACAAAAAGAATAATTTATTCATCTAAATAATTTTTTAAATCAATTTATATTGGCTCCTTTAATGACCATTCCATAATCAACTTATTTATTCCTTACAATCATCTACTTAAGCCTCCCATAAGACGAATAATTAACGAACTTTAATTTAAATAAAGAGACACACTTCTATCCATAGATTTTCACATCACTCTTATTTTTTGAATTTTCCCATTATATTACAATATTTCTTTATTCAAATATTTTCTTTAAAAAAATGATTTTAATTTTTTTGCTAATTTACATAAAAGAAACTAAGAAAAATAAAAGAAATAACAATTATATACATGATATATTAGTTGTTTGTGAGAAAAATAATATTTATAATAAAAAATTAATAATAAAATAAATATGAGATGAAAATAATTTTCAATATTGACCGAATTTTAACCGTGTCTGATTGTGACCAACTTGATTGAAGAATTTTGACCATTGACGACCAACTTTTTAACCGAGGTTAAGTGGATAGACATAGATAATTCTTTGTCCGATGTCCGAATGACAGACGCCCACCCTTAAACCGGAGCAATTTTATCTGTCACATTCTTGGGCCAGATTGAAATTTTCTCTTAGCTTCGCTCGGATGTTTACAACCACACCACAAATTTCATCACCATGATCAAACTGCTCCCCAATCATTGCTAGTAACTGCACACATAATAAAATTAAACCATGCACAAATGCAGAAAGTGAACACAAAGCGCGCAGGACTGGAGCAAACAGTATACAACCACCAGGTGTCAGATTTGCCTTTAGAACAGCTTATGGTCCACTTCCCACCATTAGCACACACAGGGTCCTCCCATTTTGGCACTATGGTGAGTTCGAAGGAGTAGAAATCAGCACCCACTGGCAATTAGCTTGGAGGAAGAATATTATTGAAAAGACTGAAACATGACAAGTAAATCCATTAAAAGCAAGAAGAGAAATACTGCATGTAAAAGAAAGGAGAAAACTTGTGCTTTAAAAAAAAGGGGCAGAATAACAGCAAAAGCTGATGCCATTCTGGCAGTTAGACTAAAAGAAATGACTTCACATAATCATCGCACCTCCACTGAAAAGAAAAAAGGCAATAGCACCACTAAAATCCTGATTTAAATATTTGTCACCCCTTACGATTGATATAAGCAACAAAAAGTTGACCTACTTTCAACTTTGTCTAAGGAAACAGGACATATGATTCATAGTTCACATTTAACACAACATACATAAACTTAAACCTTCCAAATTGTCCCAAAGCCACAAGCGTAAAGCAAAAATCTACCACAAAATTGGTTAACAGCACAGGAAAACTCAAACTTTTCACTACAGATTGAAAAGTAAACAATGCACTCTACAAAATTCTAAAATCCCTCCATCACCAAATTTACTTCACCCATTAGAGGCAGAAAACCCGCATTACAAATTATAATATGACCACACCGCCGGACAACAAACAGACAACATGAATGTGCTCATCATAATTAATCAATTTAAGCATATAATCGCTATAAAATAAACCTGCCACTAAAGATCCCGAAATTTTATCCATGAAACAAGATGATGTCGACAAAATTGACAACAGTTCATAACACTAACCAGAACCCAACGCCCCAGACTCTGATCAGACAAGAACTAAAACATTTCCTAAGCACCCGTAGGTACAATTAAAAAGCATAATATTCCAGTCACATCATTATCATGCACCAAGGTCTACATTACTGCATTATGAAATAAATCCATTATCAAGTTCCCATAATTGAGGATAAAACTAAGCAAAGTGCAACTCATGCACCTCCACTTTTTCAATGCTGAATTCACAATTTGTCATATCCATGCAAGTACAGACATTCTCAGAATCGCCAGTTTCTACAAATTTTAATACTGCACTATGATAAATCAACCAAGAGATGCCCCACCATATAATCATTCAGGAACAAGATAGAACAACACTAAGCAATGCGTAACTCAGCACTTAGTCCACCCTTTCAAAGCTAATTTCTCAATTTTGGTTATTCTTTTCGTCCATGATCAAACCACCTTTTAAGACCAGGTAAAAAAAATTACCATGACACAATTTATCCACCTAAACTTCTAAATTCCAACCCCATAAAATAAACCAACCTATGAAGATCCATAAAAGTTTACCATAACACCTAACAGGATACTATTGACAAAAATTAGAACATTTGATTATACAAATCAGAATGTAGCAACCGAGAAAAAAAATAACAGGAGCTTCCTAAGCATCTCAAGTTACAATTTAAAAGTATATCATTCCAATAACAACATCACCAACAAACTAAACAGAATAAAAACATCACCATGCATCACACACGTCCACTTCTGGAATGCAGATTTAAATAATTGATTCCGCCATAATCAAATAACAGAAATTACAAGGAACTCAAGAAGCTAGACGAATCAGAAAAAATTCCTACACAGGCACAGACAAAAATTACTCCATCATGGTCCTTTTTATCACAGTGGAATACAGTTGTAAAAAACAACTCGCTCATCCACTTTTTAAAAGCAGTTTTCACTAATAAATTTCTCAAATAAGGTAATAACAAGGAACTCAAGATCTAACAAACCTGCAATAATCCTACACAAGGGTAGACAAAAATCACTCCAAACATCCTCC
>JAURVB010004078.1:0-14381 GCA_033002965.1 Piper betle
TTTCTTGAAGCCCAAGAAATAAGGGCGTCCTCTTCTCCTCTCTTCTCCTTCTTCTTCTTCTTCCTTGGTTGCTGAAATTGCAGCCCTTCTTCCATCCCTCTTGCTATTGTTCTTCATCCCCTCTTTTCCAGGAAGTTCACCCTCAAGATGGCACCAGCAAAGCAGAGTTCCAAGCCTTCCAAGGGCAAGGAATTGGCTGTGGAGCTTGGAGAAGAAGCTCCTATCAATCAAAGTAGGAAGAATAACCCTACCAATATTTAATTTGCATAGATAATTACAGTATTTTCACCTTTGATCCATGTATTAAATTTATAGAAGCAAATAAAAATATGATTTAAAAGAGCTACAAGATCATTTATGAATATATTTTCAAATTAGTTATCTCACAAATACCAAAACATCTTGCTCTTAAGATACTCGCAAAGCGCTTTGGGCATCTTCAAAGGCTGTATCTCTGCTACAAGAAAAGTTTTTCCTCACATGATTAACCGATGATAAACCAGCTTCATGTTCCGGGATCAAAACATCGGTGTTTTTAAATGTTTGAGTTATGAATAAAAATAAGTTTCATTAGCTTGTTGTTCCGGTAAAATATATAATGCTTCTGATTATAGAACTAAGAAAAAGGTTATTTGTAAAACTAGAGTTGATCTACTCCACTGCTTAAAGAAATTACAAAAGAAAATTCCTTCGAAGATGGAAGTAGTAAATAATACACCATTATCTAGGAATATATACAAAGCAAAAAAAATTGCTGAAATTAAAGTTCAAACACAAAAGAAAATATCAAAAACCACTACGGGTTATTTCTAGAACTACTAATTACAAAAGGAGAAGCCTATCTGTCAATATGGTTATCATTGCACATGCAGTTCGTTGCTTAAATTCCCAATCAAAAAATCTATTGAGAGGGCAAGTTGTTGGAGAATAATCATTCGAAGAAGATAATCAAGCATTAGTTAATTACATAAAATCACAATACAATTTTCATATCAATCTTAGAGCTTCCCAATCAAAACAATCTATTGAGAAGGCAAGTTGTTGGAAAATAATCATTCGAAGAAGATAATCAAGCATTCCTTAATTACATAAAATCACAACACAATTTTCATAGCAATCTTAGAGCTCATAAAATCACAAACTGTTCAATTAGAAAGGGATCATAAAGCAGTCTTACCAAAGTGATTATCTCCGTAAAAGCAAAGCCAACCCCCTGGTGGTTAATTACTTGAAGTGGCATGTGCATGGAAGAAGGTAAATCATTTGGTATCAACTAACAGTGATCATTTCATGAGAAATTCCTGAATATTGACTTCTCGTCCCAAAACCTGGTAAAAAATATAACACAAAGTTGAGATGTACAACCCCAAAAATCAACCAGAAAAAGTCCCGAAAACAAGCTACATCAGACATGAAGGCGCCACAGACCGAATCAATATAACTACATCAACCAGCTATAAATAATTATCAATTTGCTTAAGTACACCACGATTCAAGGCAAATATAATGTCACAACTCAGAAATAAAACCCATCAAATAAAGTAGATGATTTTGTCCCCAGATCAGTAATATCACATCATCTGCATTCACCTTAATGAAAGTCATGACAAAAATACTGCTCTTATCCATTACTCACGTACTCCTCCCATATATATATATATATATGTCACAGAGCAATATATAATGCCAACATAGAAGCCACATTCCTTTCTTTTTATTAATACCATCAATATCTAATCCATTTCATTTTACTTGCCTACCATTCCACCATAAGTTTAGATTCTATATTGAAGGTAATTTATACATACTCATTTCAAAGAACAGTTGATCAGGTAATTGTTATCTGAGCGGTAAAAAATATGTTAATGCATGCAAATTATATCATGTTCAATATTTTTCTGTTATGTTTGAAAAATTACTTACAGAATTTTGAAGCAGACTCCATTATAATTCCATTGTTATTGCACAAAACTCCATGATTCGCTCTAGCCCAAATTCATGCTCAAGTCCTGACACAAATTTGACATATATTGGACTTCAATTTGTAAGATTAAATATGTCCAAGTAGTTCCAACATTGAAGTGTGTCAATTTCTATAAATACAGCATGTTCGATAAAATGTATCCGCTTGAAGGTGCACACGAGATATAACATATAAATGAGCGAAGTCAATTTCAACTTGGTTTCAACAAACATTTGAGCGAAGGCAATATCTGGCTTCACACAACATATAAACAAAATGACTTTCTCAGCTTGATAGGAATATGCAGAGTGTCTACAATGTGTGAGACAAAGAAAATAAAATCAGTATGTATCTTCATTTGGCAACAATTTCGCCCTACAGTTGTTATTGAGAGTTTAAGATCATTACTGATCAGAAATTTACTTTGTCTCAGTTAACTGACTTTGTTTAACAGAAATTCAACTAATATGATCCATCCGAAAAGCAATGACTGATTACCTTCGTTGCCCTTTGTATATGTCCCAAACTTGTATTCACGATTGAATTATGAGCAGATTACGGGTAAAATAACAAGTTATCGAATATTACTAGATGAACACCTAATTAGCTTGGTAATTGAAAATTTTTCATATTTAGAACTAAGAAAAAAATTATTATGCCAAGTATATAAGTTCTCAATAAAGAAAACAAAAATAGCATAAGAACTTCAAGATGACCTAAATTTTTATGTCAATTTCCCGCCAAACCTTAAGTGTCAACTGTCACCAAAAAAGAAAATGGAATTTATCGATGCTTCAAAAAAATGTAGAGGAGAAAATTATACTTCTTTCCACGTCTTCTCCATGCCAATTTTTACAATGGAGAAAAAATTTAGATTTATTTCTATAATTGAAAATTTTTAAAGGTAAATATGTGTTAATTTTAAATATTTTCTCAATTTCAAAAAATATCGTGAAACTTTTCTACACCCCACTTTACTCCACTCTATTATTCTCCACGTTTTAAGACTAATGAACACTTTTTTGGGTTGATAAAGTTAGAAATGAATACGTACTACCTTCAAATATTTTCAAATATTAAAATCTATAGTTTTTCTCCAAATTTAAAAATGACGTGGACAAAAGTCATCTTTTTGTAGTGTGCTTCTCAATCAAAGTAGGAAGAATAAACCTACCAATATTTAATGCACATAGATAATTACATTGTCTTCACCTTTGATCCATGTTTTAAATATACAGAAGCAAATAAAAATATGATTTAATAGAGCTACGAGATTATTTATGAATATATATTTAAATTAGTTATTTCACGAATGCCAAAGCAACTTGCTCTGAAGATACTCACAAAGCACTTTGGGCATTTACAAAAAAAGTTTTTGCCTACATGATTAATTGATTATAAACTAGTTTCATGTTTGGGGATCAGAAAATCAGTGTTTTTAAATGTTTGAGTTACGAACAAAAATAAGTTTTGTCAGCTTGCTGTTCTGGTAAAATATATGTGCTTCTGATTATAAAACTAAGAGAAAGGTTTTTTTATCAGATGTTCACTGTAGTTTAATGGTAATAAAATTAAGGCTTCTGAAATTTACTCATCCAAGTTAGTATTCAAAATTAGCAATAAAAAACTTAAATCTTCAACCTTCTCAAGCAAAAACCAGCTAAAGCAAAAAATACCATATGACCAAATACCTACCTTGTACGACAATAAGCATAATACAACAATGCCAAGTAAATTAAAGGATGAAATGAGTTATGTGAACTACCAAACAATGTGAGCTATATACAGCTTCAATCTAACTGAAACTAGAGTTGATTTACTCCATTCATAAAGTATCAATTGTCCCTACAAAAAGAATGATTTTTCTTCACGCTTCAAAAAAATGTAATCGAGAAAATGATAATTTTTTCCATGCTCTTCTCCATGCCAATTTTTACAACGGAGAAAAATTTAGATTTATTTCTATATTTGAAAAATTTTAAAGATAAATACATATTAATTTTCCATCTTTTCTCAACTCCAAAAATGTGGAGAAACTTTTCTCCACCCCACTATACTCAGACTCTACTTTTCTTCACAATTTAGGCTAATGCACACTTTTTGGGTATATAAAAGTTAAAAAGTTAATGCATACTACCTTCAAATATTTCCAAATATTAAATTCTACAAATTTTCCCCACGTTTAAAAATGATGTGGAGAAAAGTCATCTTTTTTGTAGTTTGCTTATCAATTAAAGTAGGAAGAATAACCCTACCAATATTTAATTCACATAGATAATTACATTATCGTCGCCTTTGATCCTTGTTTTAAAATTTAGAAGCAAATAAAAATATGATTTAAAAGAGCTAGAGATCATTTATGAATGTAAATTCAAATTAGTTATCTCACGAATGCCAAAGCATCTTGCTCTGAAGATACTTGCAGAGCGCTTTGGGCATCTTCCATGGTTGTATCTCTGGTACAAGAAAAGATTTTATGTACATGATTAATAGATTATAATCCAGGTCCAAGTTCCGGGATGAGAAAATTAGTGCTTTTAAATGTTTGAGTTTTGAACAAAAATAATTTTTGTCAACTTGCTGTTTCAGTAAATATATGTGCTTCTGAATATGGAACTAAGAAAAAGGTTTTTACGGGATGTTCACTGAAGTTTAAAGTTAATAAAATTAAAGCTTCTGAAACTTACTCATCCAAATTAGTATTCAAAATTAGCAATAAAATACTTAAATCTTCGAACTTCTCAAGCTAAAAAACAGCTAAAGCAAAAATACCATATGACCAAATACTACATACAGCTTTAATTACCAATGAAACATTCAAATCAAAGTGTGTAACTAAAGCTAGAGTTGATTTACTACATTGATTAATGAAATTACACAATAAAATTCCTTCGTAATCTGGAAGCAGCAAATAATACACCAACATCTAGGAATGTATACAACGCAAAAAAAAGATGCACAAAATTAAAGTTCTCACATAAAAGAAAATATGAAAAAATACTACAGGTTATTTATAGAACTCCAAATTACAATAGGAGAAAGCTATCTGTCAATATGGTTTCCAATCATTATCATTGCACATGCAGATCGATTGATAATCAAGGCAAGTTGATGGAGAATAATCAATCGAAGATGATAATCAAGCATTCCTTAATTACATAAAATCACTATACAATTTTCATAGCAATCTTAGAGCTCATAAAATCTCAAACAGTTCAATTAGAAAGGGATCACAAAGCAGTCTTACCAAAGTGATTATCTCCGTAAAAGCAAAGCCAACCCTCTAGTGGTTAATTACTTGTAGTAGGATGTGTATGTAAGAAGGTAAATCATTTGGCATCAACTACCAGTGATCATTTCATGACAAATTCGTGAATGTTGATTTCTCGTTGGCAAAACCTGGTAAAAAATAACACAAAGTAGAGATGTACAACCCCAAAAATCAACCAGAAAAAGTCTAGAAAACTTGCTAGACATAGGACATGAAGGCGCCACACACCGAATCAATATAACTACATCAATCAGCTATCAATAATTATCAATTAGCCTAATTATATATAAAGACCCACAAAATTAAAGTAACTGATAAAGCATAAAACCAATTATATCATGGAAAGGAAGAACAAATTAAGCATACACCCATAACAAAAAATAAAAATAAAAGAGAGAAGGCTAATTTTAAAAGCCTTCATTCATAAAATATTAGACACCGACAAGTAATAACAAAAGTCCCATAGATCTCACCATGCCTGCCTTTTCTTACCTCATTCTCCCTTGCTATCTGACAAAAGAGTACGTACTAGAGATAAAACATATATGCAAGAGAAGCTAGCTAGCTAGGAGATATTAAACGTTGACAACAAACTGTAAAAGAGATCAAAGCATCGCAAGCATGCATGATCATTACTACTCTTCCTTGATCTTGCTCTTCGATCGTATTACTCGGAGAACAACACGGTGAAATAGAAGGCTATGGTTGGAGTGGCCGCCGGGAAAAGGGAAGATCAGGGTCGGCGTCGACGGGGACTGACAGAAAGAGAAGTGAGCACGCAGCAGGAACAGCATATGCTCTATGCTATTGCTGGAGTGTGCTCACTCTCTTCTGTCAGCCTCCCCACACAAACTAGCTCATCACACCAAAGCAACCAACAAGTTCAACCAATCAACCAAACCATTGAACCAAAGCAGCAGAAACGCCATGGAGTGATGCAACCATAGAGAGATATATATGAGGGAAAGGGCAGGCAGTCAGATCTGTAACATAACACCCAGTTTAGGTAACAAGCTGCACCACTCTCTCCCCGTGGAACCCAGATTTGTACTACAAATTAAAGAGAAGGGAACCCAAAAGAGAGAGAGAGAGAGTAAAAGATATAGAAACCAAGAGGACGTCAAATAAACCCCTCTCTCCTCCTTTTCTGTACTACCCTTATCATCCACATGTACATCAACCTTCCAGATATACGTATATGCAAATACACAAACCAATAATTAATTAGCATGTAGAAGTAGGGAAGCAGCAAAAAAGAGAAGACCCAAAAGAGGGAGATGAACGGGAAGGCGATGGTGTGGTCGGACCGTCGGAGTACTACAAATTAACCAAACCATGGCCGCCGGCTAAATATGTCATCGGAGGAGTACCAGAAACGTACCGACGACAAAAGGACAAGAGGAGAGGGTCATGGGGAAACGAGAGGGAATAGGCGTTGTCAAAGCAGTATTGGTAGGCTTGGGAGGGCATGGGACCAGGTGCCTATGGCCGTCTCTCTCCCTGCCCCCTGGCCTTCCTCCCTTGAAATGACCGAGCTGCACACCACTTTTCTTTAATTTATTATTATTGTTATTTTGTTATTGTATTGATGGGAAGTTGTAACATTTGTGCAGTATTAACCGTTAACAGTTGTCACTTAGAGCCACATTTGCTGATGCATGTCGATATCAATATGATCTATGATGATTTGTTTATAATGAGCTAATGTACCTAATAGCAATCATTCAAGATGAGTTAGCAGTGCTGATCAACTTGGGTTTTCATAATCTTTGAATCGATGGGAAGTTGTAACATTTGAGCAGTATTTTAAGCAGTTTAGTAATGTATCTAATACTTATCATTCAAGATTAGTACTTAGACTTTGGATTTGATGGGACTGGCCGGCGGTGTGGAGGGGGTCATGGTCTGTCGGTGGCAGCGGTCGTGGAGGATGAGGCTCATCGATCCAGGAGACAGAGACCGGCTCACTCTTCCCAACTGCCGCCGCCCACTTGCACTTGTATTTACTGGCCGTCCTCTTTTTCTGTGGTGCAATTGTGTTTAATGCCCACAAAAAACAAGTGACCCATGTCTTCAATTTTTTAGTTTAAACATCATATATGAAAGTAATTTGAGAGTTGCTGAAAAAAATTATGTTAATTACGTCTCGTATAGTTTATATGAGATACAGATTTAATATAAATATTTTAGTGGGTTTCACCAATAATATATATATTTATTAAAAATGTGGTTGGTATTGATAAAATTTAATTTTTTAATATTATTATCATCTATTTTTAAATTTTTAAAAGATGCACATATCAATAAATATCTTAAAATTAATATTTATTATAACTATTTTGATAATTAAGATGAAATGATTATAAATATTAGATTGGGTTGAAATTTTATAATAACCCTTATTATTTGTTTTTTTATTTATCTATATAATTTTTAAATTATGGGGCCCACTAAATTATTTTAGCTTATATAAATTCTATGAGGTGTACCTCATGTATATAGAATTTGCAAAAAAACAAAGAGTAGTTTACTTGGAGTCTGTCGTCGATTTTAAATTGATTCAATGTTATTTATGTTTTTTAAATTTAATAAATAAATATTTATATAAAATTAATATTTATTACTTTTTTGACACTTAAAATTAATTTATAAAAAATTTTCATTATTTGATGTATTTGAATTAAAAAATAAATAAATATTTTAATAATTTTTTACTTTATTTGGAGTATCAATTATAAAATCTATCAATAAAAAGTTATTAATGGAGTCGATACGGAAAATTTTGGAGTTAGTGAGTTTAGAAATAATAGTAAGCATTGGCTGCACATTATTAATTTAGTCGAGGAGTTGCAACAAAAAAGTTAGTATATAAATTTAGATGGGTAATTGTTAAGATATTTTTAGCTTTATTTTATTTTAATTTAAGTCAACTTTGGCAGATCCGACCACCCACACAATTTCCTCTCCCTGAGATCTATATTTTGAGACAACCCAAGACCACCACTACGGCCGTAATCGCCGGTGGCGACGTCACCGCACTTGGTAGTGATACTGCCCTCTTTCCAGCCATTTTTCAGCTAGCTAGTGGTTGGCCTCCTTCGATTGTCACCATCAGCACCCCCGCCATGATGCCCCTTGTCGATCCTGACCGATGGCAACCCTAGCCGCATTGCCATTGCCATCTTCTGGCGATGGGCAACGATTGCCCTCGATCCTGTCTGTTTGCCCATGATTGCATCTGCCGCTCCCTTGGCTAGGCTGAGTCCGCCCGCCCACCAACCCATGTTCGAGTCCGTACGTCCAGTTCAGGTCCACCTAGCCAACCAAACTCATTTTCCAGTTAACCCATACCGGGTAGGTCAGCCCATTTGGTTCGGTTTGGTTTAGCTTGATTCAGTCCGGTTCAACTTATTTTCGGACTATTTTCATCTTTTCTTGTACCATTTTCGGTAATTCGAGTACCTTTATAGTAGGTTAGATGCATATTCACATGATTTAACATGTTTGGATGTTATGAGTATTTTTCTTTATTTATTAATTATTTTATTTAGCTATTTATTTATATTTTTATTCATGATTATTCATTTCTTGTTCTTTATATATATTTTGACTAGGATGAATGATTATGTGACTAGTTATTGTTATTGATAATGTATTTATTCATAAATATTATTTTTATTCATGTTTATCTTATTTTATATATTTAATTGATTCATTATTACTTATTTTCTTACTTATTTTATTATTTATATGTATTTAGTTGTATGCTCATATATTTGATATTTATATTTTTATTCTTCATGATTAATTAACATTAGTCATTTACTTATTTATTTATCTATGATTTATTTAATTAATGATTTGGTTGTTTATATAATTATTTATATGTTTACTAACAGGATTATATATGATATTTACTTGTGTCTAGTAGCGTATTTCTATAGTATAATTATATTATTATTTTCTGATTGGAGTATTATTAATGTTCATGTACTTATTATTTACCTAATTATCTATGAGTGTATTTATTTGTTATTTATTATTATTATGTCTCAATTTATGTACCAGGCATTTAGTTGTAGGCTTGTTAGCATTGTTTTCTTTATTAGGATATATTGATGATATAAGCACACACCAGGAGCATGCATCATATAGAGATGTTAGTATTAGGGCTCCTAATTGAGCGAGCTAGCGTGTGAGCATTTGGCATTCGACTCGATTTGACTCAACTCAAACTTAACATTTAAATGCTCGAGCTCGAACTCGACTTAAACTCGAATCCTATGAGTCGAGTTTGAGCAAGGTGGTATTCGACTCGACTCAACTTGGTTATAACTTGAAATCAACTCGAACTCAACTCAATAAAATAATATAATAATATATATAATATCATTTGTCTACTAAAAATACATATAAAATCATAAATAAATGTTATTATTAACTACGTATTAAATGATGGTCGTGGTGGAGGTATTTTATTTTTTTTTTATTTTTTATTTTTTTATCAAATTTGGGTCATCCTTGTAATCGAATGATCCAGATTAAAGTTTGAGAAGAAACATTATTAGACTCGGCTAAGGTGGTATATATATATATATATATATATAAAATTGCTATGGTGCGCTGTCATCCTTTGGCAGCGCACCATGCACTGCAAATCTGGGCCGTTGGATCGATCCAACGGCCCAGATTACTTTGCCAAAAACCCTCTCCCCACCCTCCGCCGCCCGCCGCTGCCGTCCGGCCGAGCCCCGCCGCGGCCCACGCGGCCGACCCCCACCGCAGCCCCCGCCGGCATCCCCGGCCACCCCTCGGCGGCGGCCCCTCCTCCGCCCTCCGCCACCTCGGTTCACTCGCCCTGCCGCCCCTACACCCGGCCCGCCGTCTGCCGCCCCGGCCACCGGGCGGGTGTAGGGGCGGGAGGGGCGGTGAACCGAGGTGGCGGAAGGCGGAGGAGGGGGCCGCCGCCGAGGGGTGGCCGGGGATGCCGGCGGGGGGCTGCGGCGGGGGTCGGCCGCGTGGGCCGCGGCGGGGCTTGGCCGGACGGCAGCGGCGGGCGGCGGAGGGTGGGGGGAGGGTTTTTGGCAAGTGATCTGGGCCGTTGGATCGCGATCCAACGGCCCAGATTTGTAGCGCATGGTGCGCTGCCAAAAGATGGCAGCGCACCATAGCATTACTCTTCTCTCTCTCTCTCTCTATATATATATATATATATATACATACTAATAAGTTTAATTGTAACTAGTTACATATATTTATATACAATATAATAATAAGGTAGTGGATAGCTTAGATGGCAAACTTCAAATCCTTGACTTTTAATCGAGCCGATTCATGAGTGAGTTGATTTCGAGCTCGTCAAAACTATACAGTTTAAGTATATTCGAGTTTGAGTTGAACACGAACACTATAAAAATGCTAGAGTCGATTTCGAGTACATATGTTGAAAACTCATTCAATCTCGAGCCGAGTTTGAATGAACTTCGAACTATTCAAGTCGAGTTCGATCACAAGTTGAACTCGGCTCGCTCGCTCATTTAGCACCCCTAGTTAGTATTTTACTTAGTAGTGGATTCCGATGTAGGTTTCGGAGATTGAGCTCGCCGTAGATGTGCAGATACGCTTGGATCTTGGATTACAGGTTTGTAAGACTCTCCCTCTCTACTTGATTCCCTTCATATAGAGTTTAATCGTGTTTTATACGGAGGATGACATCAGCAGTGTTTTATCGGATCATTCTAATATTAGGCCATTTATCCGTGTTTAGATGCATGTTCAATAAAACTACAAAGATAAGATCCCTTATTGGTTTTCAAACTAAAGCTACCAAAATAAATGATACAAGCCTCTTTCCTAAGACTATTATACAAGTACACACATTTTTACGGTTGTCATGAATAACAAAATAAGTGATACAGAGATATGTATGGACCGCACGAGTACTCCTTCAAACTCTGAGGTAGTGCGGTATATGAGGGTATTGCGTAATGCAATGCATTTTTGAAATTTGTTGCATTAACTTAATTATTTCTTTTACCACTAGAGTATCTAGTGGGTGATATAGAAGTTGTGAGGGCATAAGCATTGTATGTATGAATATGAACATTAGCTGTGCATGCCAGCCGGCACTTGCTTAAGTATGTTTGCTTACCGCCTATTGTGAGGCAATCTTAAAGTTTCATAAGTTTTCATGGGTAATGGAATACACATTTGTCAGTTTGTAGTAGTTACTTTTCCAACCAAGTAATATTTTTTACTAATGTTTTTCATATTATATATGTTGGCTTTAAAATCCTGAGTTGACTTTGGTGCGATGATAGATAAACGTTACCAAAATAAATAATACAAGCCTCTTCTTAAGCCTATTATATAAGTATGCATATTTTTACGGTTTTCATGAATAATGGAATGAGTGGTATAGAGATATGTATGGGCTGCGATGGTACTCCTTCAAATCTTGAGGTAGTGTGGCATTTGAGGGTACTGCACAATGTAACACATTTTTGGAATTTATAGCACTAACTTAACTGCTCCTTTTGCCACTTAAGTACCATGGCTGGTGATATGAAAGGTGTGAGGGCATAAGTATTGTATGTATGAATATGAACAATAGCCATGCATACAACTCGACACTTGCTTAAGTATGCTTGCTTAATGCCCAGTGTGAGGCAATCTTAAAGTTTCATAAGTTTTCGTGGGTAATGGAATACATATTTGCCAATTTGTAGTAACTATTTTTAGGACCAGTACCATTCGTTACTGACTTTTTTATATTATATATGTAGGTCTTAAAACCACTAAGTCGACTTTGGTGCGAGCACAGACAAACGCTACACACACTTGAGCTCGTTAGAATTATTTCTTTCTTACTTTTATTTATATTTGATGTATTTTGATGTATATTTGACAATGTCTTCTATTCTCATTACACCAAGCAGGTTGTTTTTATCTATTTTATTGATCTAGTCTTACCGACCTATAATTTTAAACATGACTTGACTCGATTGTAACATTTATGATTCATTTCTCAAGTGAACCAAAATCAGGGTATTACATAATATCTTCCATTCTTATGACACCAAGAAGATTGTTCAATCTATTGTATCGATCGAGTCTTATCAACCAACAACTTTAAACATGCTTGACTCAATCATAACATTTCTGATTCAGTTCTTAGGTGAATTGAAATTGGGGTGTTACACAACCATAGGTGGAACCCATTGTCTTGGGTTAGTAGCGGCTAAAGTCTCTTTGGTATGCTAATATGGTGCGTAAGGCTGGAGTTTTGGTTGAAAGTTGAAGATAAGGGAAGACTTTGTCTCCCTAAGTCAGAATTGTAGGATTGGGAGTTGTGAGTGTGATTTAACACCCATTCGCATTAAAATCAATAATAAGTTTTTTATTTTCCATTATCCACATTAATGGTTGAACTTTCATATATGTATGATTATATTCTTTTCTATAAAAGTTTAATGTAAGTGACTTCTTGAATTCCACATGTATTCTTTTATATAAAGGAGAATTCTGTTGATGTTAAATGAAACATCCTCTTAATAATTAATGAGCACATTTGGCTCACAAAGGAAGGGATTTAGAAAAATTATTTGAGGAGCTTGAGGGAAAAAAATTTCTTTGGGTTGATTCCTTTAGAGCATCTATTTCTAATAGTTTTTCCCTGCTAGTATCGTTGTTTCCTTGTTGGGAGCCTCTCCATCTTTTTCTCGCGTATAAGATCGTGTGTTGTAGTTGCAGGTGCCTCATCACAATTTTAGGTCCATATAATTATTTGAAATGTATATATTCCTATTTGGCAACATTGGTCCGCATGAGCCCAGATTCGACTATCATGCACCAAGCACAATCGGGGCCAAAGAATTGACTCAATCTAACACGGGGTCGTACCATTAAAATTCTTGAAAGATCAAATACTTGCCTCTATGCTGAAAGGTGACAAGGCACAGTGGGGCAAGATGATTCATTATGCACTTGTGATATCGCGAGGGTGAGTCAATGATAAATATCGGTAACTACAGGTCGTGGGCCATATTGTATGTGTGCACATACATGAGATTGTAGCTGGATAGGGTCGCCGCCCCTCCCGGCATAGTAAGAGCTCAGCATAGGCTCATAATCACTAAAAGACTCAAATTCAGATGTTATGAAATATATTAACTTGTTTCTTGTAATTATATTACTTTGTTTTTATCACTAACGAGGAATTGCCTCCGCAGATGTGAGCATTGAAATGGGTAGAATCGGGACAAATGGAAGACTCTATTATTAGAATATTATTTTTTCCTTATTTGTTATTATACTTCTAGATTGTTTGCATGATGTGAGATGACGGTTTGTTTTATGGGTCTTAGATTATTCTGAGCTTATACTATATTTTATTTCATGGCGATCTGAGAATTTGAACTTTACCTGATTCCTTGAGTATGAATTCAATTTGAATGATTTGAAAAGAATTTTACATCATGTGTTTATTTAAAATGTTAAAAATTAATAAAAAAATTAATTTACGAGATACTTAATTTTATATAGTAACACTTGGTTCGTAGCTCAAAGTGTGTAGGTTATTACAAGTTTGTAACGACCTAGCTCACAGTTTTATATAATGGACTAAGTCAATTATTCATAAGTGGTTAATTAAGTTAAAAAAATATATCTCATTCCTACTTATAAATATACTTGTAATTATTCATCTACATGGTAAACAAATTTTAATGCATGCAAATGATATCATATTCAATATTTTTCTGTTATGTTTGAAAAATTACTCACAGAAAATTTTGAAGCAGAAACCATTATAAATCCATTGTTATTGCACAAAACTCCATGATTCACTCTAGCGCCATGATCATGCTCAAGTCCTGACACAAATTTGACATATATAAGACTTCAGTTTGAAAGATTAAATATGTCCCAGAAAATCCAACACTAAAGTGTGTCAATTTCTATAAATACAGCATGTTCGATAAAATGTATCCGCTTGAAGGTGCACACGAGAGATAACAGCTTCTGTCTCAACTAGGTTTCAACAAACATTTGAGCGAAGGCAATATCTGGCCTCGCACAACATATATACAAAATAACTTTCTCAGCCTGATAGGACTATGCAGAGTGTCTACAATGCCTACAACAAAG
>JAURVB010004080.1:0-13083 GCA_033002965.1 Piper betle
ATTAAATGTTTGAGGCATGATAATGATACGAAATGAGATGAACAGCAGTAGCGCAACAAAAGTATGATGGGTTAGGACCCAAGTTCCAGAATGAGCGTATAGTATATCAGATTGTGTGTAATGAAATTGTTGATATATGCTTATATACTTGTATATATTATTTTCACAGGGTGGACCCTAATCGCACTTTTAGGGGAGACCCCTTTCTGTTTTATTTCAGAATTTTGATCGTAATTGTATTGGTGTGTATTTTGAATTGCTTGTCATTCATGTAGTACCATGTTAGGATTTTGCGTATTTATTCATTCATGATGGATTGTATCTTCATCTTAAGACGCCGAGATTGGATCCACAGGAGTTAGGTTCGGGTTAGCCGACCTAACCGGGGCCTGTAACATGCCGGTTCGGTTCACGAGCGTGAACCGGATTTGGGGTGTTACAGTATCAATACTTTATGGATGATCACTAAGCTGCATGCATTATCTGTGCCTCCCAATCAATTTTTAGATTTGGAAAGTTTTGCCAATAATTTGGAAGACAAGATATAAAGCCAAATTAAAGCTGTAATTGCTTACCCAACTCGATCCCCATACTTACACAGATGAGGTACAACATTTCTCAACGACAGAAATATGTGGCACGTACTCTATCAATTCTGCGCCACAAAGCTGTCTCTGAAGTTTAGCGGTTACGGTAATGTTTAAATTTAAACTAAAAACTAGAGTGAGTTACACCTTATATATATAAACAATTGTTACGAGTTACATATATAAATTTTTTTCAATGGGTTCTGCATAATAATATTTATATATGTTAGAAGTAGAGTACATAATTAGGTCTATATATGCATTTTAAATCAGTTAAATAATATATAACAACTAAAATATATTTTATTCAAGTAACTGATATAAAAATAAGTTACAATAGATTTACTTGTTCTCTAATTATTTTATAATATTATCCATTATTTCATATTCATAAAAATAAAATAAATTATTATTTTACTATTCTAATATTACAAGTAGAAATAGAAAACGTACATTATCTAAGACCAAACCTATAAGTAGATTTTTAAAAAAATAATAATGAATATTGACTAATTGATGAATAACTAGCTGAAGACCCACGCGTCAATGTGAGAGGTACATTTAAAATTTATTAATAATATATATTAAAAATATACAAAATAATTCCAAAAAACTATTGATTATTATTTTTAAATAAAATAATGAATGTCTATTTAACTCTAACAAAAAGATATATTTTTAAAATACAATGGTGTGTGTGTGTGTGTATATATATATATATATATATATATATATGAGGAAATGGTTCCTGTCCTGCAGCACTGCTAAGATGGCTGTGCTGCACTTTCCACCGTTGGATTGATTCAATCCAACGGCTGGAAATGGTTACGAGCTCCACCACCCCACAACCCCCCGCCAGCGTTTTACTTCCCCTGCTTGGCCGTCGCGGCCCTTTCCTCGCCGCGCCCCGCTTCCCCCAGCCCCACCCCCGCCGCTCCCGCCCCTCCGCTTCGGCGTCTTCCTTGACCCCTCCGACTTCGGCCTTGAGCGCGACGTCAGTCCGGACCTTTCCTTCCCCCTCCCCGCGCCGTCGCTGCAGCCACTGCCGCCCTGGTCATGCCCGCTCCCATTCCACATCGTCAGCGGCTTGCGATGTCTTTTTCAGCGGCAACATTTGGCTAGCAGGGCGGCTGCGGCCCGGGGTGTGGCGTCGCCGACAGTGGGTTCGAACAGGGGCGCCTCTATTGGGAGCGAGTCAGGAGCGTCGAATTGTGAGATTGGCAAGACAGCGACAGCACAGGGAAGCGGCGTAGCTAGCTCACAGCAGACGGTTGGCAGCGAGGTCGCCGACGATAGGGGTGGCACAGCAAAATAGGGGAGCGGGGGCAATCGGTAGGCAGGGGAAGAAACAGGGGAGAAGGTCGGGGGTAGTTTCGTAATAAAAACTTGACTCACTCCCGACTAGAGTCAATATTATAAAATATCCTATAACTATAAAAAATATATAATAAAATGCCATAAAATAAAATAATCAAATTCTAACTCGAATAACATGCTATAAACCAAATAGCCCACCAAAAACGAATAAATTACGCGCTCTACTGCGATAAAGGGGAAAAGAAAGGGCGACGATAATTTCGTAATAAAAATTTGACTTACTCCTAACTCTATTCAATATTACGAAATAAATTTAAAAAATAAAATAATTTCGTAATAAAAATTTGACTCTCTCCTGACTAGAGTCAATATTAAGAAATAAATTTAAAAAAATAAAATAAAATAATTTCGTTATAAAAACTTGACTCATTCCCGACCAGAGGTGGTAGGCCACGGCTCCAGATTGAAACCTGGACGAGGTCCATCTTTGCCGGGTAGAGGAGAAACTTGACTCGCTCGATGGGGGATAAAAGAGAGTTAGTGAAGAAAAATGAAATGATAGCAATTTTGTAATGAAGGTTGACTCGCTCCCGACTCGAGTCAATATTATAAAATACATCTTGAAAATATGAAAAAAATAAAGTAAAATACCATAAAATAAAATAATTACCATAAATAAAATAGTCGAGTTCAAATGGATTATATTATTTTATGGTATTTTACTTTATTTTTTATCTGATTTGATCATCTTTAGCCCGTGACCAGCAGTCTAACCAATGTCTATACTCTAACCTACTATCTAACATAGAACCATTTATAATGTCTCGGCCCAAAATGAAATATAATAGGTTAAGTCATTTCTTCAAAATTGATTAACAAAGTTAAAAATATATAGTTTATTCCAACTTATAAATATGAACTTAGCATAGTAGGTATTAGATTTGAAAATAAGTTGAGGGATCTCACAATCAACCCACCTTAAGAAATTTCGTCCTCGAAATTCCTATACTTAGCCTGTTGTTAGCCCTAGTCCACAACCTTCTTTGGCTAATAATTAAGAACCTAACCAACGTTCCTAATCTAGCCCATTATCTAATACAGAATTAGGAGGATCTGATATCATTTGTAACAACCCGACCCAAAGTACAATATAATGAGTTAAATCATTTCTTTAAAAGTAATTTACCAAATTAAAGATCTATAGTCACACTTATAAATTAGATCTTAACCTACTAAGTATTAGATGTGAAACTAAATTGAAAGATCTCGTAGTTATCCATGCCATTCATAAATTTAACTAGGTTAATGTGATCATATAAGAAAGTTATGCTTGCAAATTGAGGTTGATGAGCATAGGCCAAAGCTTTTTGGAAAGCAATTAGTTGAGATTCTTCGGCATCTATGATTCCCTCCAAGGCACCTCCTCCTGAAAAAATATTATCCGTATTAGCATTAAACACGAGCAACCCCCAAGGAGCAGAAGCCCCCATCAAAAGCAATCAATATCATGTTCTCATGATGTAAAAGCTACATACTTTTGACGTTCCCAACTAGTAGAAGGTTGCCTTCCATATCCATTTCTGAAGTAATAAGAATGTAAGAGTAAGATTTCATTCTTGCCGAGCAGGAATGCATTAAAAATTGAACATCAATCTTATTCGGAAGAACAATAGAGTGTATGATTGAGTTTCGGCACTTCCAAAGCTCATCTGTAATAATGATATACTTCAAAGCCACTGGAGCTAGCTCAGTACCGGAATATGATATCTCTAGGAAAATAAATAACAAGGGAGACTGTCAATCTTTGAAACTAGCAATGTGGAACAAGAGATACCTGATAATGTCACAGTGATGAAAGAGATGAATAATAGACCACACAGAATAACTTTCCAGTCAGATCATTCCTCTGTTTTTTTTTTTTTTCAGGTTGAAAGCTGTAGACAAATTAAGTTGGTATTGAGACATTGGGCTATGAAATGAAAAACGGGTAACAGCCGGGCAATCGGACAGAAAGTAATTCTTAGGTTATTATTTCGTTCATTTGTCCGACTACAACCGCGCGGGGAGGGCTCGTTGGCGGGAGGCGATGGCGGTGCTCGACGATATGGCGATGGACGCCGGCGTAATCGCCGGCGGTGGACTGCAACGTCAAGGGGCCGTCGCCGGCGGCCGGAGCGCTTCCGGAGAAGAGGAAGGCCAGCGGGCTGCCGCTGGAGGTCGGGACGCGGGTGATGTGCCGGTGGCGCGACGGGAAGTATCACCCCGTCAAGGTCATCGAGCGGCGGAAAATGGTCGGGGCGGTGAGCAGCGAGTACGAGTACTACGTGCATTACACCGAGTGTGAGTTGTTCCTTCTTCGTCTCCTTGGGGAATTTGGTTTTTCTATGTCTTTACGGTTAGAGTTATTGTGAAGCCAATTTTGTATTTTTGGGATATATTAGTTCACCATTGCATGGAAATGATATGTGAAGAAGAAGGACTTGCCAAAAAATTGTGTATGTATATATATATATATATATATATATATATATATATTTGAGGTATATGATGGATTGATGGCTTATTACATGCTTGGTGGTTTGAATCAATGTTTCTTGCGTGGGATATGGTTATGCCTTTTGAGCTGGGTGGTCTGTATTTATGAGATATGGGTATTTTGTGTTATTGTATTTCTGTGGTAGTGGCTTTGGTGGATAATGAAGAGCTGCGTCTTGTTTTTGTATAATATAGTGTTCCATATGCCCATGATGTCCTTTTTTTTTCCTGTATTTTCAGTTAACAGGAGACTTGATGAGTGGGTCAAACTTGAGCACCTTGACCTTGATTCTGTGTGGACAGATGTTGATGAAAAAGTGGAGGATAAGGTTTATATCTTTTCGCATTAGTTTTTGAAGTTTGTAGTTACTATTAATAGATGTGGTGCAATTTTCGTTCATTTGGAGGGAGATCTTTGTTTCAATAGGAAGTAGTTCTATTTTTACAACTCATAAGCGGCTTCTTTCTAATGTTATTTCCAGGCAACCAGCTTGAAAATGACACGTCATCAGAAGCGGAAAATTGATGAGTCACATGTGGAGGTATGTGATATGTATCATTTATTTTTATGCCCTTCCTCTTTTTCTTACTTCTTCATTGCACCAATGTTCTTCAATAGCATCTCGTTCTTAATTGTATCATTATGTAATATGCTTTAGCTTAGATTGCATTTTGAATTTTCTGAAATATTAGGTTAATTTTTTAGTGAATGAAATTCATTCTACTAACACTGGCATCATAGTTGGGATAAAGTGAGCATGATGGTGATAGTGTGAACTGTTCATCCTTGAAATAATAGATTTGTAGACATCTTATGAGCATTGTTATTCAATTATTTTTTTCTCATACTTCTAGAGTGCTATTTTGTTCTTAGATTGAACCATTTTATACAATGAATGCTTTTGTTTATGTTCAGGGGCATGAAGAGCTTGATGCTGCTAGTTTACGTGAACACGAGGAGTTCACAAAAGTGAAGAATATAGCTACTATAGAACTTGGAAGATATGAAATAGAGACTTGGTATTTTTCTCCCTTTCCTCCAGAATATAATGAGGCAGAGAAACTTTACTTCTGTGAATTTTGTCTCAATTTTATGAAGCGGAAGGAACAACTGCAGAGGCATATGGTAAGTTTTTAGTTTACGTTTATTGGGATTTTTTGCACATCTGTTTTAGAGTAATTTGAGCCACGTTTCTTTCTTCTATTATTTTTTTTGTTTATAAAATTTTGATTCTTATTGGTCAAAATTTTTCTTGTTGTCATTGTTAAAGTAAATATTTAAGTGGTGCTCTTTCTTAACAGATTGAGCTTTTGGGCAAGTGGTTAAAACCATCTAAAATTTTCCGTCATATTTTTGAAGCTTACTTAAAATGCTGCTTTTCTGCAGAGGAAATGTGACCTTAAGCATCCACCTGGTGATGAGATCTACCGAAGTGGCACACTTTCCATGTTTGAGGCAAGTTATCCATATGTTTTCGTTCTTTGAAGGGGTTTCATTGCAAAATGACCATATGAGAACATTAAATGAATGATCTAAAACAATATTTCTATAGAATACATATCCTGTTCTATGCCACCTTTGGTTTTCCTCCCTTTACCTTTCGAGATATCAGTTAAACAGTCGATTGCAGATGGGGGAGAGGAGGGGACATTGTTAATGTATGTTTGGTTTGTTTTAATGTTGATCTTGAATGTTTAAGGCACACACTTTGTTTAACTAAAGATGATCAATTGCACGGCAGGTTGATGGAAAAAGAACAAAGTGTATGGACAAAACCTTTGTTATTTGGCAAAATTGTTTCTTGACCACAAGACACTTTACTATGATGTGGACCTGTTTTTATTTTACATCCTCTGTGAATGTGATGATCGAGGATGTCACATGGTTGGCTATTTTTCCAAGGTAAATTTCAGACTTTTATTTCCCTTCTGTGAAATTTTATATTTTTCGTTTGTTTTATAGAGCTGGTAAATAATAAAGGGAAAGGAGAAGTTGCCTGATGGGCATTGTTGAATCTAATTGTAACTACAGTGTCACAAGTATGGTGTCTTTATAGCACTTGCCTTGTGAAAAATCTATGCTGACAATTGAACTTATACATGACAATTTTCATGTTTAGTTCCCGCCAAGCATATCATTGGAGGGTTTTGATGTTAGTGTTGTCTGTGGATTAGAGCGGGACCTAAGTTATTATCTGTTCAATCATTCTTCTGATATGGTTTTCCATTTGTTCATGTAGGAAAAACATTCAGAGGAGCAGTATAATTTAGCCTGCATTCTCACTTTACCACCGTACCAGAGAAAAGGATATGGGAAGTTCTTGATTGCATTTTGTGAGTTGTTATTGCACTTTTATTACTCTAATTGTAACTACATTTTGTTGCCATGTCATGGCGTATGTTTTGCAGCTTATATATTTGTAGCCTAGGTGTTTTTTAATTATAGAGGGCTGGTGTGGTTTTCATCTTTCAGCATATGAATTGTCAAAAAAGGAAGGCAGGGTAGGCACTCCAGAAAGGCCTCTTTCAGATCTTGGAATGTTGAGTTACAGAGGCTACTGGACAAGGGTTCTGTTGGATATACTGAAAAAGCATAAGAGTAACATCTCAATAAAGGTACCCAGAGTTTGTATTGGAAAAAATAATTGCACAAGATCATATTCTTTCTTTATTAAGTGAGTCTTTGAACAGTCTTATGGTCAATTGCATAGATAATTTAGTTGTTTTTACTTTTTAAGGTATCTTTTCTGCCAACAAGTATTAGTTTACCAGGGAAATTTATCTGAGATGCACTATTTTCATTGTCAGACATTCTTTTTTTCTTCTTTCAACTGTTTTTGGCCCCGTAGTGATTTCATTTTTCCTTGATATGCTTTCTAATATGTTTAAATACTGATATATAAACTCAAGGTGTCCTGTGATTGTGTTGTTAATGTTCGCCTATTTGGTATATAAATTGGTTTGAGATTGTTTTCACCTTACATGCAGGAGCTTAGTGACATGACAGCAATAAAAGCAGACGATATACTGAGCACTTTACAAGGTCTGGAGCTAATCCAATACAGGAAGGGGCAGCATGCAATTTGTGCAGATCCGAAGGTGCTAGATCGCCATCTTAAAGCTGCTGGACGGGGTGGCCTTGAAGTGGATGTGAGCAAGTTGATCTGGACTCCCTACAAGGAACAAGGTTGAGGAAGATAAAGACTTTCTGCCCGTACCGATATCATACCACTAAACTACTGACATGTAAATCAAGAACCGCAGTAATTAATTAGATTGGACTGTATTCGGCAGCTGTTATTTTAACAAGTGGGTCTCTCACTGGAGTAAAATTCCATGTTTCGAGTTGGACGGGAACATTGTGTATATAGTTGTTAGTTGATTGATCTTCAACTATTTATGATTAGCATATTTGATTGGCCTGTAAAACTTGCTCTCAGAAGGTTCTCATGCTCGAGCATTGTATCACCGTAAGCAGACGAAATTGTACCCATTTGTTATCTTATCAGTATCAGCTTAAGCTGTTATGTGTGTATCGTTTCAATTACCAAAGTTGATCTAATCATTCATTTGCACTACATGATTATGTTTTTTCTAAATTGGACAAAATTATTCTTAACATTGAGTATACTTAAAAATAAATGTAATAATAATAATAGAGGAAGATGGGCAATAGTGTAACACAGGAGTAGGGTGTAAGCCCATCTTATGAACAAACGCCTTCACCTCTTTATTGCACTCTCACAGTGGCAGAGGAGAGCAGAGGGCGGACAAAGATGCAACTTTTATCGTCTCCACTTCCTCTCCCCATCCAAAACCCTCTCCTCCGCTCCCCCTCCTTTCGTCGCCGCCGCCGCGCCGCCGGCGACCTCGCCGTCCGATCCCGGACCAGCTCCGATTACTTCCCCTCCCAGCCGCCCTTCTCCCCTCCCAGCCCCGCCGGTTCTCCCCTGCATTTTTTGAGCTATTTCCTGTTCTGAGTTTATTTTTTTTTCTGTTGTTGATGGTGCTGTTGCGGTTGTTATGATTGTGGTGGGTGGTAGGTTTGGGGGCGAAGGTATTTGTGGGGTATTCGATATACAAGGGGAAGGCGGCGTTGACGGTTGAGCCGAGGCCGCCGGAGTTCGTCCCTTTAGATGTATGTTTGATTGCTCTCTCACTACCTACTTGTAAGAACCTGGCCCTGCCGGTTTTTTTGGATTGGAAAGTCTGTTGCTTTTTTTTCTTTTTTAGGATTGCTTTGGTTGTTAACTTGTTCCTCTTTTGATAGTCGGGGGCGTACAAGGTGTCCAAGGAAGGGTTTGTTTTGCTCCAGTTTGCTCCTGCAGTGGGTACTCGGCAGTACGATTGGAATAGGAAGCAGGTGGACGTTTTTTCGTGTTCTAGCTGTCTAGTGTTTTGTGAGTTTTTGCTGTGCTTTATGTTTGTTAAATGCTCGCTCTCAAGTGTGTTTGTTTTTTTTTTTAGGTGTTCTCATTGTCGGTCACCGAAGTTGGGACTTTAGTGGGGCTTGGAGCGAAGGATTTATGTGAATTCTTCCACGACCCTTTCAAAGGGAAGACGTAGGGTCTCCGTTAGAACCGTGCTGATGTTTTTATTAAAAAAAAAGTTTCTCGAGCACAAAAAGGTCCTTAAAATGTAAAGTATCTGGAATTATGGCAATCGTGCAAACATAGGCTAGTTTAAGTTCACGCCCTACTTTTACTGAGCGTACTAGTTATCTTTGTCTCAGGGGAGCTCAAAAGATTGCTGTTGGTCGCGAGTCTGAGTTCATTATTTATTGCATTTCTCTTTTTTCGCTCAGCTCCTGAATTTGGTTTGTTTTTGTTTTTTGAATGATTGAATCACACTTTTTTTACTGCAATGGAACTTAGTGAGTTTATGCCATGATTAATTCTGGTCACAGGTTTGGGGATTCTTGGAGTTAAATAATGCATAAGAACGTCTCTTAGTTGTCTTAAAATATATGCTGATTTAGTTTCAACTAGCAATTGAGAATTATTTCCACCCATATAGGGTACAAATATTTATTAGTTGCCTCTAGTACTAAATCAGCAATCTGTGTTTTATTAATTAGATTGAGAGAAAGACAGTTTGACTGTTTTATTTGTTCATATAACTCTTCTTAAAAGATTGACCCAATGTCTCGTTATTTTGAACAGTGAGGAGGGCAAGGTCAGGAAGCTTTTGAAGGTTGAACCACTTCCAGATGGCAGCGGCCATTTCTTTAATCTAAGTAATATCTTCTTTTGTGTGCTTTTCATGTCATTTTATAGATCTGTCTATGCAATTGTACAGGTTTTTTGTGGATGATTATTTGGTTAAGAAGGCTAACTGGAATTAATAAATGAAATGTCATACATTTTATACATCGGCTTCTTGTACTAAATTTCATACACCTGGAACACTATACAATATTTGAGAGGGAAATGAGTAGGGATGGTATTGTTCCTAGTTCTAGTCATTGCTCAGACCAAGCATAAATACGTCTAAGTGAGCCATATAAGCAATTCAAATATAGCAATTTGCTCAGGATGTGATTTTTTTTATTTTTATGAAAGTTCATACGGTAAAGTAGCTCTTTAACAGAATGGCGGCAACAACTAGTAATGAAATGTTTCCTCTTGTGGTTTCAACAGGTGTTCAAAATAGGTTAGTAAATGTGGACGAGAGCATTTACATTCCTGTCAGCAAGGCGGAGTTCACAGTCTTAGTATCAGCCTTTAATGTATGCTACATCACCTGTACTTTTTAACTTTCTAGTTCTGTACTTCAGAATACATCACACTACTAGTGTCAAAACCCACAACTAATGTTATCTCCATGTTGCATGCAGTTTATCTTGCCCTACCTCTTAGGTTGGCATGCTTTTGCAAATTCTACTAGACTTGAGGACTCTGCTCGTTCAAATAATGCAAGCTCACGATCTGGTGCGGAATTAGAATGGAGGAGGTGAATGAGACTACGAGTACCACTGGAGACATGAGTGACGCAGACGGAATATGGAAACCTATCAAATGTCTCTTGGTTATGCAGTACCTCTGGTCGTAGATGTAGATTTTACTAATATTGTTTTATGAGTTGTCTTTGTTCTTATAAGCCAAAAGATCACATGTTAATCATGCATGCTGTAAAATATGCTGGATTCATGTAAGTTTCAGGGTTCCAAAAAACCGGAAAATTTTCATTCGTTTTCGAATAGATCTCAACTGGATGCCTTTTTCATCAGCCATATTTTGAATGTTGGTCAGTATCTCTTCTGTGAAAAAATGCCTCTTGCGCCAAATGTGTTGATTCCACGGAAGTTCATAGAATGAGATTCTCTTGTGAGTTAATTATGCTTACACACCGGAAAATAAACGCCTACAAATATTAAGTTGCCTGAAACTTCTGTTTTGATGACAAAAATTCTGGATTTAGGGTTTACAATTTAACTCAACAATTTTAATTGCGATCTTGGGGTGGGGGGGGGGGGGACTGACTATCTCTTTGGGCATTACCATTAGTCTGAGTGAGATATCGGAAGCAAGTTAACTCTTTAGACTCATTAAAGGTTTGATAGAGAGCGGTCGTCCTTTATCCTTCTTGGCCTTGAGAACTACCGTGAGGAGTATTATCAACTTCTTTAAAACAGGATATTTAACTAAATTCTTAAACCTATAAAATATAGCATTCGGTCTACTCTCTGTTTATCAAGAAATGGCTCTTTAAGTTTAGGAATTTTCTCTCTTTACCAATAAGCCTGAAGACGTCTTCACCCTTAGTGCGGGGCTAGCATGCCTCATATTTATATATCCAATAGCTCAATTCTACTTGAAAAATCATTGGTTCCTTGATTATTGCAATTTATTCCCCTTGTATTTAAAGTTTTATTTTTCTTCACAAAACCAAAGTCTCTTCTCTGAGGCCTAACTGCGATTATATATTATAGACAGCCAAAAGCAATATGTTTTTTAAAAAAAATTGAGTAGCTCTAAGCCATCTGTCACAGGGGTTAGTTTAGGGGATAAATTTTTCGCCCAAACTGCCACTGTGCGGCGTGTTTCCCTCCCTGGAAGCACCAGCCAACACCACCTCCGCACCCCAACGTGCTGTGGTGCACAGCGGCCTCGGACCGCACGCCTGCAAGTATCGCACGCACCCAGTCCCGGTACCGCGCCCAGCTACCAACGCATGCGTACCGTAACCAGGTTACCAGCCCCTGTACCGAACACACACACCGATCACCAAGTCACAAGTGATTACCGCCCCACGTACCGAGTACCCTGCTCGGTGCCCCTAGACCACGGAATCACTGGTCTAGACCACGGTGCACAAACATGACAGATACATCACACCAATTACAGGATAAATCCCAACCTCTATTCTTACAACGTGAATACAAGATATACACAGGTAATCCCTCTAGACTACCCGCCGGTCGTGGACATGCAAACCCCACGACCGTGCCTCTCGACCCTCACTCGACAGGACTTCACCCAACCCTCGGTTCACCGCGCAGGGTTGCCGAACAACAAAAGAGAGTTGAGTGTGTGAGTGATCTCAGTGGGGGAGTGAAACTTGGTAGGGCAAGGGGACGCCTTGGGGTTACTGCAGTCAGGCCGAGGAGGGTCTGGAACACCAAGGGGGATTACCCGACATCAGGTAGGTTGTTCCACCACCCGGATAGCACCAGCTACCGGCTCTGGACTCGGGACGACTAGGACCAACCGCCAAATCCTAGCTCCCTTGGCGCCCCACGGTTACGACCCGTAACAGTCTCCCCCACCAATGAGACCCGATGTCCTCATCGGAAGCTTGAGTCCTGTTCTGCCTCTTGATCCCCTCTCACGCAAGGTTTCCTTCCTGTTGCCACTTGAATCACTCTGTCTGCTCTTTCGAAGCCCCCAGGTTGACGTACCTCTGCTTCAAAAGTCCTTACTACCTCTTGTTCGCCGGTGGTAGTAGAAGCCCATACAGACAGCTATTCAAACCGGACTGACCAAATCCCCTTGGAAAACACACAAAGGAACCCGTACCTTCACTTGGTACACCAGATTTTCTCCAAAATCTGGGCGTGAGCGTCAGCATCACTTGCTCTCCACGCGGAATGATATGCCCTCCCCGTCAGGTCCGCATTTCTCTTCATTCGGCCCGTTGCACCATCCTCGGTCCACAACGTCGGAGAACTAAGCCTCATTAGCTGACCACGTTGCAGATTTTCTAGCTGCTCCGTGCAAGAGGTCCATGTTACGCACGCCTCACATACTCCTCCTGAGTAATGCACTCGTAACCTCAGTCCCTGCTCCGGACTGAGCCTGGTTAGTTGTTATCGGTCACTCTCCTTCCGCATGTACCTCGCGTACTTCCCCATGATTCGGCAAGCAGCCCACAGTTGGGTGTATACCTGGGCACTGCTCCGAACAGCGTACTCCGAGACTCGATATACTAACCCTGCTGTTGCTCCCTTCTCTTTGGGAATCTGGACCCTCGGCCCATGAGATCGAGCTCCAAGATCTCAAGGTGAAGTTAGCGCTGCAGCATCCCAGTCACCAACTCTGTCAATGCACCTACCCTGCTGGAAATCTCCAGTCACGAGTTTCACAAAAGCTGCGTTATCGGTTGTATTGCCGATAACGATTCACCCTAACAGCGGGTACACATC
>JAURVB010004081.1:0-13746 GCA_033002965.1 Piper betle
TTTTATCTTCAGTTTCTATTACTTACAATCATTTTTTATGATTGTTTCACAGACGATGGGTATATATATAACGGGAAAAATTGTTTAATATTCTTTACAAACATACATAAGCAGCTGTAACCTGTCTCTAAAGCGTACCATAGAGATATGTAATAATTCTTTGAAACTGATATATCCCTATGCTTCGCTTTAAAGAATTAGCCTGATGATTTGTTACATATACTTATCCCATAGTTTGTGAAACAATGATAAAAAATTAATAACAATATATAAAGAATAGTAGGTCTCTTATAATTGGTTACATTTGGAATTTTTGAATGGCTAATTAACTTATTTAATAATTATAATATCAAGAAATGAAACACCTCGGCTGAACCTTACCCTTGCCAACACCTCCAATCACCGTCTCACTCGCCTCGGCTGTCATCCCTTGATTAGTTTAATTTTTTGTAATTTTTTTTAAAAATAATTTTTAATAATAATAAAATGAATACTTTAATTTTGCTGATAAAATTTTATCTTAAAAATATGTAATATTTTACAACTAAAATTAGAGTATTCTATCATCATTTAAATCATAAAATTACATAATAAAATTAAATTTTAACATAAATTTAATAACAATTTCTTGAAAGATTTGATAAATAAAATTATTTTATTGTGACACTTTAAATAATTTACTAAATTCGTGTTGAGCTGTTAATAAATAAAAAATTTTAGAACTTGAACGGACATGCGTTGAGAAGGAGAAGAAGCAAATTACCACTTGTGTTGTACATTATTTAGGAAGAAGAGAAATTCGCAATTAGGGCCAAAACAATTTCTGGTCAAGTGCCAAATAAAGTAAATATTTTTAAAATTGTTCATAAAACTCATCCAAACATGCATAATTCTAGAAGTTAGTTACAATTAAAAAGACCGAATTACTAGTTGGATAGAAAAAACTCACCTATAGCCGGGGACAAAAAAATAATGCCTGTGATATAATCTATTAGAACTTGATTATTTTATTTTATCGTATTTTACTATATTTTTTATATTTTTCGAGATATATTTCATATTATTGATTCGAATCGGGATTAGGTCAAATTTTATTACGAAATTACCCCTATCCATTTCCTTCCTTACTCGAACCAATATTACGAATAACATCTCAAAAATATGAAAAAATATAATAAAACATCATAAACTAAAATCATCTATTAGAACTCGATTATTTTATTTTATCTTATTTTACTATATTTTTTATATTTTTTGAGATGTATTTAGTATTATTGATTTGAGTTAAGATCGAATCAAATTTTTATTACGAAACTACCTCTGTCCATTTCCATCTCCCCTATTTTATTGTGTTGATGACTCTGTTTTCCCTTGCTTCACAGGAGGGGAGCGACAAGGAGGGAGTGGGAGGAAGGGCACGGGGCTCCGGAAGCGAGGGGCGGCGATTGTGGTGGGGCAGCTTCGGTGGGGCCGCGAGGCGGCCAGGCGGGGGGTGCTAGCATTTTTGGATTTTTTTAACAATAGATCTGGGTTGTCCTTGTAATCGCATGACCCATATCAAATTTTATTTTATTTTTTTAAAATAGATTAGATCTGGGTCGTCATTATAATTGGACAGCCCAGAACAAAACTTGGGGGATAAACTCAGCTCTCCTTCACTTTACCCTATGTATATATATAGGGCAGCGCTATGGTGCGCTACCCTCTTTTGGCAGTGCACCATGCGTTGCCAAATCTGGGCCGTTGGATTGAAATCCAGTGGCCCAGATTTCACTGCCCCAAACCTACCCACCTGGCTGCCACCCGCTGGCCTGACTGCCCACTCGCTGCTTGCCGCGGCAGCTGCCAGACAGCCCGCCCATTTCCCCCGCCCCCCCACCGCGGCCCCCTCGCCCACTGCGACGACCCCTGCCACCCCCTCCTGCCTCGCCCATGCCTTCCCCCGGTCCCTGCCTACTGCTGCACCCCCTTGGCCCCCGGCCGCACTCTCCAACCCCCCGCCGCCACGCCAGCGGCCCCCAGCCGTCGCCCCCGCTTGCGGCTGCCCGCCACCCTCCCCAAGCGCCGTTGCCCCCCATCCCGCCGCCTCCCTCCCGTCTCGTCGACGCCCTTCCCTGCCAGTGCCTGCCAACATGCCCCTCGTCACCACCGCAGTGGTGGGGGGGGTGGAGCGGCGGCAGGCACTGGCATGGGGAGGGCGTCGGCAAGGCAAGAGGGGCGCAGTGGCAAGTACTGGGAGGGGGAGGGCGCCGGTGGGGCGGGAGGGGGGTAGCGGATGGGGGGCTGCAGCGGAGGGGCCACCGGGCTGACAAACGGACGGTCGGGCAAGGGTGGTCGGGCGGGTGGACGAAAGGTCGGGCAGGTGGGCTGGATGGCGGGTCTCAGGCGGGTCTGGGCGGCTCTGTGAAATCTGGGCCGCTAGATTTCAATCCAGCGGCCCAGATTTGGCGCCGCATGGTGCGCTGCCAAAAGGGGCAGTGCACCATAGAATATATATATATATATATATATATATATATATATGGGCAGCACTACTATGCGTTGCCCCATATAGACTATTAGATTTGATCTAACGGTCACAACAGCCCCCATACCGCCCTCCCTTCCCACTCTTCGGCCGCCCCTGCCCTCACCCCTGCTGGCCCCTCCCGGCCCCTGCCCGTTGGCCGCCCTCTGCCCCCGTCCCGCCGGCCACCCCTGCCTCCACCCGGCAGGCTTCCCCTGTCCCCATCCGGCCGGTCTCCCTACCGCCACCCCACCACCGCCCCTACCCCTGCCCCCCGCCTCCCCTGCCACACCCTGTCCCTGCCCAGCCACCACCCATTGCCAACCCCCCCTCCGCCCCCACCGGCAGCCGTGGTCCCCTCTGTCGCCCCAGGCCCCACTGCCCCCACGCCCCCGCCAGCCGCTAGCCCCACCACCCTGGCCGCACCGCGGCCTCCCCCTGGCTCGCCCGGCGCTCGCGGCTCCCCACCCCTGCCTGGCTGCGTCCGAGCGTCTACCCTCCGGCCCACCCCCCTTCCCTGCCTTGGGCGAGGTCGCCGGCGGTGGGGTCGCACGCAGCGAGAGGAGGGAAGATACAGGGGAGAAAGAGAGGAGAAAATGGGGGATGGTAATTTTGTAATAAAAACTTGACTAGATCTCGACTAGAGTCAACAGTACGAAATAATTTTTTTTAAAAAAATAAAATAATTTCATAATAAAAATTTGACTCATTCTCTATTCGAGTAAATAGTATGAAATAAATTTTTTGAAAAAAATTGTAATAAAAACTTGACTCGATCTAGACTCGAGTCAATAGTATGAAATAAATTTTTTTAAAAAATAAATTAATTTTGTAATAAAAACATAACTCGATCTCGATTCGAGTCAATAGTATGAAATAATTTTTTTAAAAAAATAAAGTAGTTTTGTAATAAAAATTTTACTCAATCTTGACGCGAGTTAAAAAAAATTTATAAAAAACTTTTATAGTATGAAAGAAATTTTTTTAAAAAATAAAGCAATTTATTAATAAAAACTTAACTCGATATAATATTAGAAAATATTTTTTTAAAAAAAATTATTTCATACTATTGACTCGAGTCGAGATCAAGTCAAAGTTTTTTACAAAATTTTTTTTTTAAAAAATTATTTCATACTATTGACTCGAGTCTAGATCGAGTCGAGTTTTTATTATAAAATTATTTAATTTTTTTTAAAAAATTTATTTCATACTATTGACTCGAGTCGAGATTGAGTTAATTTTTTATTACAAAATTACCATCCCCCATTTTCTCCTTTGTTTCTCCCCTGTTTCTTCCTTCCTCCCACCGCGCGACCACCGACGACCTCGCCTGGGGCTGGTATGGGGGGGCTGTTGTGGACCGTTGGATCAGATCCAACGGTCCATATGGGGCAGCGCATAGTAGCGCTGCCCTATATATATATATATATATAGGAAAATATTACCATGCGCTGCCTGTTTTTTGCAGCGCAGGCAGCGCATGGTTTTGTGGACCGTTGGATCTAATCGAATGGTCGACAATCAGCCCTCATAATCAGCTCCCCCCCCTCCCCCACCCACTTTCAGGCGCTCTGGTAGCCACCCCCGCCGGCAGCCCTCGGCTGCCGCCCCAGCCCCCGCCCCCGCCCCGCAGGCCGCCCCGCACCCTCCCCTGCCCCCGCCCAGCCCCGCCCTCAGCCCTCCCCACCCCCTGCCCTCGCTCCCCCTGCCCCCAAGCCACCGCGGCCCTTCTCCCCCCCGGTCGGCGGCCGCCGGCGGTGAGGTGGCGCGAGAAACAGAGGGGGGGCGATGACTACGAGCTAGGGCGGGGGGCTGGGGAGGAGGCCGCAGCGGCCGACGGGGCGGGGCGGGGGAAGGGAGGCCGGCTGGGGCAGGGGTGGCCTGTGGGGTGGGGGTCGGGGGCTGGGGCGACCGGCAGGCGGGGGCCGGGGGCGACCAGCGGGGGCGTGGGCAGAGGCAGGGCGGGGGCAGGGGCAGCGGAGGGGCGGGGGCAAGGGCGGGGGAGGGGTGGCCGGCGGGTGGGGGCCGGGGGCGGCGACGGGAACGGCTCGAAAGGGGGGGGGTGATTGTGAGGGTTGATTGTGGACCGTTGGATTAGATCCAACGGTCCACAAAGGGCAACGCATATGCGTTGCCAAAATAGGGCAGCGCACTGTAGCGCAGCCCCTATATATATATATATATATATATATATATAATTTTGCTACTATGCGCTGCATCAAAATGCAGTGCATAGGCAGCTGCTTTTGATTTGGACCGTTGGATCAAAATCCAATGGTCCAAATCTTTCCTTCCTTTTTTTCCCCCTCCCCGTTTTCTCTTGCACGGGCCACATTTCCCCCCCTGCCGAATTCCGCCAGTCGCCGGACCCTGCCCCCGCCCCCGACCCCACATGCACCCACGGACCCCCACCGCCCCATCACAAGCCACAGCACACCCCCCACCCCCTCTGGCCGCTAGCTTCCGCCCGGCCCCGCCCGTAGCCGCGTTTCCCCTCACCCCCCTCCCGTGCTAGCCGCGGCCCACCCTCGCCCCGCCCCTGCCCGAAGCCGTGGTCCCCCCGCCGCCCCCGCCCGCAGCCGCATCTCCCCCTTGCCCCTGCCCGAGCGGCGGTACCCCCGCCCGCAGCCACGGCCCCCTCACGCCCGTAGCCCAACCCCCCTACTGCACCCCCCCCTCCCCGCGAGTGAGGTGGCGCGGCAAACAGAGGGGGAGGGAAGAACAAGGTGAGGGTAGTTTCGTAATCAAAACTTTACTCGATCGAGACTCGAGTTAAATTTTCATTACAGAAATAAATATTAAAAAAATAAAATAATTTCGTAATAAAAATATGACTCAGTCCCAACTCGTGTTAATATTATGAAATAATTTTTAAAAGTAAAATATTTTTATAATAAAAACTTGACTCGATCCCGCGGTGGGGATGTCGGCGATGGTAATTTCATAATAAAAACTTAACTTGTTCCCGATTCGAGTCAATATTAAGAAATTAATTTTTAAAAATAAAATAAAATAATTTTGTAATAAAAACTTAACTCGCTCCTTACTCAAGTCAATATTATGAAATAAAATTTAAAAAAATTTAAAAATAATTTCGTAATAAAAACTTACACTCGCTCCTGTCTCGATTCATTATTAAGAAATAAATTTTAAAAAAATTTAAAAATAAAATACCATAAGATAAAAACTTGACTCAATCCCTACTCGAATCAATATTACAAAATAAAATTAAAAATAAAATAAAATTCGAAATAAAAACTTAACTTTCTCCCATCTCAAGTTAATATTACAAAATTAAATTAAAAAAATAAAATAAAATAATTTTATAATAAAACTTGACTCATTCCCTACTCGAGTCAATATTATGAAATAAAATTTTAAAAAATATAAAAATAATTTTTTAATAAAAACTGACTCGCTCCTGACTCAATTCAATATAACGAAATAAATTTTTAAAAAATTTAAAAATAAAATACCATAAAATAAAACTTGACTCGGTCCCGTGCGGGACAAAGTCAAATTTTTATTACAAATTTTTTAAAAAAATTAATTCTTAATATTGACTCGAATCGGGCCCGAGTTAAATTTTTATTATGAAATTAATTTATTTTTTTAAAATTTATTTCATAATAAAAACTTGAATCGAGTTGTGAATAGAGTAAAATTTTTATTACGATACTACGCTCCCTTGTTTTCTCCCCCCCCCCCTCTGCTGTTTTACCGCGCCGCCCCACCGTCGGCGACCTCGCCACCGGCCGTCCACGGGGGAGGGGGGGATCACGAAGGTGGGTTGAGCGGCTGCGAGCGGGGGTGGGGACCGCGGGGGGATGGTTGGCCATGGCTGCGGGAGGGGCAGGGGGACCGCCACAGCGGGACGGTTGAGGGGATCGCAAGGGTGGGGCGGCGACTGCAAGCGGAGGTGGGGCGGGGTGGGACATGGGGGTGGGAACGCGGGGGGCGGCGGCTGCAGCTGCGGGCGGGGCAGGGGGTGGGGCGGCGGCTGCGAGCGGGGCCGGGGGCAGGGGCGACCGCAGCTGCAAGAGGGAGGGAGTGACCGGCGGGGAAGGTCGGGGGCGACCAGCGGTGAAGCTTGGGGCGTCGGCGGGAGAAGGGGGTGAAAAATGGGATAAAGGGGGCTTTGGTAAGAGTTTTGATTATGGACCGTTGGATTTTCATCCAACGGTCCACAATTAAATACGCTGCTATGCGCTGCAATTTGATGCAACGCATAGCAGACTTACTATATATATATATATATATAAAATTTTGCTACTATGCGCTGCATCAAAGTGCAGCGCATAGGCAGCGTTTTTGATGGACCGTTGGATCAAAATCCAACGGTCCAAATCTTTCTCCCCCATCCCTTTCCCCCGCTTCGGGCAACAACCACCGCCTGTCGCCCCTCTCCTTCCCGTCGCTCCCCGCAGCCACCACCCCTGGCTTTCCACCACTCCCTTCGCCCCTTCCCGTCAATCCCCCCTTCCCGCCCGCAGCTACTGCCCGCTGCCCCCTACCACGACCACCACCATCCCCGCAGAGCTTCCCCGCCACGACTCCACCCCTATCTTCCGCCCCTATTGGCCCGCCGCTGCAGCCGCGCCCCCGCTGTCCCCACCCCTGGCCACACCGCACACCCCTGGGTGTTTCTCCCCCCCACCGTGTGGGCACGGCCGGCGGCAAGGTCGCCGGCGATGGGGTCGCACGGCAAAACAGAGGGTGGGGGGATTGTGAAGGGAAGAAACATGGGAGATTCAGATCGACAATTTCGTAATAAAAATTTGATCGATCCCGTATCGAGTTAAATTAAAAGAAAAAAATTCGTAATAAAAACTTGACTCGATTTCGACTCGAGTCAATAGTATGAAATAAATATAAAAATATAATACAAAAAAGTTTGACCCGAGTCGGGATATTTTAAATATTTATTTTGTAATAAAAAGTTGACTCAAGCCGGGATCGAGTCAAGTTTTTATTACGAAATAAATTTTAACTTGACACGATTACAATTTCGTAATAAATACTTGACTCGAGTCAATATTATTAAAGAAATCCAAAATTTTTTTAATATTTTTTTCTATTTATTTCATAATATTTACACGAGTTAGGAGCGAGCTAAAATTTTTTATATTCTTTATTTTTAATTTTTTTAAAAAAATTATTTCGTAATATTAACTCAAGTCGGGAATGAATTAAGTTTTTATTTTATGAGTATTTTATTTTATTTTTTTAAAATTTATTTCGTAATATGAGCTCAAGTAAAGTTTTTATTATGAAATTGTAATCAAGTCAAGTTAAAATTTATTTTGTAATAAAAACTTGACTCAATCCTGACTCGAGTCAACTTTTTATTACGAAATAAATTTTAAAATATCCCGAATCGAGTCAACTTTTTATTGTATTTTTTTATTATTTATTTCATATTATTGACTTGAGTAGGGATCGAGTCAAATTTTTATTACGAAATTATTTTATTTTATTTTTTAATTTGACTCGAGCCATGATCGAGTCAAGTCTTTATTACGTAATTGCCATCGCGAGAGTCTCCCCTGTTTCTTCGCCCCCGCCCCTCTGTTTTGCAGCGCCGAGGCAGCGGGCGGGAAGGTTTGGAAGGGGGCGGCGGGCGGGGTGGGGTCGCGGCGGCCGGGGGTGGGGGCTGGAAGGTAGGGGGTCAGCCTTCTCAATAGGCGCAACAAGGCTGTTGTTGTCTTCGACTCTATCCCCAAGCGGCATGCATGGATCCAAATAGGTAGGGGGTCAGCCTTCTCGGCATTCCATCAATAGAAAGGCTACGAAGCTCTTGCCAATTGCCGGCAAAAGTGGTACAACCAATACAGCTCCAATATGTTTATTAAGTAATCCATACATCTTTTGTCTTCATTTTCTGGGTGCACCGGCTGATCGGAGATGGGTCGCTTCCGTCTCGTCATTAGTGCAGGTGCCCTCATTGCTGCAGTTTGTTTAATTCGCTACGCCGGCCGACTCCTCCCACGTCCCTCATCTCCGCCTCCGCCAGCCCCGGCCCCTCCACCACTCCCTCATCTCCGCCTCCGCCAGTCCCGGCCCCTCCACCACCTCACTCATCTCGGCCTCTGCCAGTCCCGGCCCCTCCACCACCTCCCTCATCTCCGCCTCCGCCAGTCCCGGCCCCTCCTGCAGTGTATGATGATGACCGTTTATCTTCGTTGCCGATCGAAGTCCTGAAGATAATAATAGATTTCTTGGATAATGAGAGCATCGGGCGGCTGGTTTATGTTTCTACATTCTTTAGAGATCTCATCAATGAGCTCAAGCCACCAAACGTTGATGGCGAATTTCCATTCAATTTGCAGTTCGATGTGGATGATTTGGATTGAGGTTTTGCAGGTTTCTTGATGTGTACCTGGTAGTGAGTGATGTGCGTTGTGGATTGTAATTGTGGAGTGATGTGCGTTGATGTTTGGAGTGTAATTGCATAGAAACTAATGGAATAGATGAATAGAACTCTCGTTTTTCATATCTTCTTCTTCCTCCACTATTTCGCGTTTTTGTTTTCCCGCCAAACTTTCCTCCCCGCAACACCCTTCTCCTCCACGGGCGGCGTCGGAACGGTGCCAAACTCGCAGGCTTCGCTACGCGGGTCTGTGACCGCATACCCGCGAAAGAACCGCCCATTACGAACGAATCCTGAATTCGATCCGAATACCCGCCGGAGTTGGAATCGTCGCCGCCGACTCCGGGTCGCCGCCCGTTCATCGCCGACTTCCGGCCGATTAGGTGGAAAGCCGGTCGCCGGGCAAGTTGTCGACGAAGAAGTAGGGTTTGCCCATGATGCTCGAAGATTTCCATGGCGGTTCCCTACCTTCCGATCTCCCCGTTCCCGGTGTGTATGCTTGATCGTTTGTTGGTTCATTTGTTCTCTTTTTGTTTCTTGGTTATCAATGCATCTTTGTCCTCATTTTTTTGGTGGAAATCGATCTAGAAATAGCCAATTTTTGATGCGTTTTACTGGTTGTCTTGAATGTTTGACAGTTTAATTTGTCTTTATTCGGATTATTTGGTTCTTCTTGATTATTTGATAGTTGAGTTTGTTTTCTTTTCGTCCCTTTTCTTTTGTTCTTTAATTTCCTTTGGGTTGAGAATCGATGTAGAATAGAAACTTTTTGATGTATTTTTTAGATGTTTTACATCTTTATTTTGACGTATTGTTTAGGTGTTTTGAATCGAAATGGTTGTGGAGTGGTCTTTGATCATTAGTTTTTTTATTTTTTTCATTAATTACCTTTTTAGGCTTTTTATAGGTTGCGTTCCTAATGTTAATGGTTAATTTGGAGCAATAATGAATTGATACTCATTTGATGATTATATGAAGTTTAATGCATTTAAAATAAAGTTTTGATTCAACTTTACGTGATGACAATCAATATGCATCGATACAATTACTTATGCTTCTTCTTTTTTAATTTTTTAATTTCTAATTTTTTTAATTTTACTATTTTAGAGTTTTCTATTTTGCCTTTATTGATGTGGTTAGAACAACGCGGACTAATGAGTTTCCTCCCTTCCCCTTTTTTTTTCTGAAGAATTAGAAAGTTTACTTACTCTTTGAGAACGGGTGATCCAAAGCCTCTAGTGATGTTTTGTTTTTTGTATTGGCTGTGCAGATCTTTACACAGTCTAACCCCTGCTTTTGCAGGGAAACCAATTTGACTAGCCGTCTAACCATAACATCATTCTTGGATAAATTTATAGTTTAAATAGATAAAGTTAAATTGAAAAAGCAGAACCTCTATTAGTTTCACAAAAGGCAGAGTTTGTAGAATGAATGAATTGGAGTGAAGCTTGGTGAGTGGTTCTCCTGATGGTGCAGGCCATGAGCATGGACCTAAATCATTCTGAGAGCTTCAGGTTTTAGCCGCAATAGACACCATTGAAATGAGTGGTGGTGTTTTCAGTAAAGTTAATAACTTACGGTTCCTAATTTCTAATGTTGTCGCAACTTCTAGGAGTGCCAGATTTCAAGAAGGAAAGCTGTCCTCTGTTGGGACTTCATCAACAAATTCATTTAACAACATGCATCCTCATTTTGTTCTTTACATGACGGGTGAACTTCATGAGCGAGTGATGAAATCTTTTGGAAGTAGGGAGTTTTCAGCAGCCATAAATGAGGCTTTAGATCCATGTATTGCTTCTAAGCTACCAAAGAAGGAGATTGACTTGAAGTTTGGTTTTAACAACTTCTTTCCAAAAGGTATAATTCTATGTCTGAATTAGGTCGCCCTAAAATAAAATTTATGAAGTTTAACATTCTGTAGTAGCACACTCCATACTAGGTAGCCGTATCTTTTTTCCTAATTTAATTTGTCTGTTCCTGATGCAAATGAAGATTATGGTCGTTCTGTTAAACAGGATCGCTTCACATCAGGTGGTTTTGAAGAAATTGATGATCTTGAGGAAGACTTGTTGCCGAGTCAGAAAGATCATGCATCTGAGGATTTATTTCTAGAAATTCCTCACGGTCATGAAAGTGACAGTAGCTCAAGAACTGATCCAGATGACTGGGGCTTACTGAATTGTCGTATATTAGGGAAGGTTTTTCATTTCAAGTCATTTGCCATTTCTGCTGCTACCCGTAGGTTTTGGATCAGTGCAGTAAAGGCCTTTTGGAGTGTGTCTAAGCACGTTGATTTTTCATTTATTGGTCCTACTTCTGATGCTATCTACAACATTATATTGTTGGGGGGTTTTTTTGATTATTTATATTTGACGTATGTGCTGAAAGCTTGAAACAAAAATTCTCTTTTTATTTTATTGTTGATATTTGAAAAGATTTGTTTCTGCTAAGGCTCTTCTCCAGTAGTTTATGATAATTTTCTTTCATTAAAGTTTTTCTTTTCCTCTTACTATCACTATTTGATTTTCAGTTTGTTTTCCTAACCATGTAGTTGTATTCTTGTAAATGGTTGATTCCTAAACATGAGTTCGCTTTTTTAATATTAAACTTTGTGATCAAGTCAAGTTCATTGTCATTTTTATTGATCAAGCATCAGTTTTAAGGAAGCTTTTGTAGTTTTATTTATATTAATGACCTGGGACTTGTGGAGCAAATGGATTGGTAACATCTGTCTGGAAGATCGACATCACTTTGCAATGCATAAAAGTTGTGAATTAGCTCTGGAAAAAAAGTTGTGAATAACAGTTACTAGAAATGGAATCTTGCTCATTTTATTAACTTTTGAACGGATATTTAAAACTTTCTGTGTTTCTTCAGAGAATTTTTTCCCCCTGTTTCTTGGTTTATAGTATGTCACTTAATTGTGCCTTTGACATTTTTTTTTCATAAATTCCCTTACAGCTTGGTTGTGATAAATGTTACTGCATTTGAGGATATTATTAAATCATTCTCCTCTATATAATCTGTAGACATACGAGAGAGTGGCCATTTGAGAGAATCGCGGAAGTGAACTAATTCGGAGGCAGGCATCCCGTGGATAGAAGTCCAGGTGATTCATGCGCTTAAATAGGGAGTCTTAAACAAGTGACTGCGAGAAGCTATACTCGAGATCTTACTGGGATTTTGGCAGTCATATCTATGATCCGGCAAATAAAATTAATTTCTTGTCTAATAGAAAATTTATGGCTGCCAACTCACTTTAGCAAACTCCTTACAACTGTGGAAAGTTGTTTGGTGAGAGAAAGACTTCTGTAGTTCTGTTGTAAGATGCTTATTTGAGAAGATGGCTTAACCAGAAATCTGAGAACAGATACATGAAAATAGAGGCATATCTGGCTTTATATTTGGAAGGCATCATGACGAAAAAAACATTTGATTTTTTTTTGCTCCAAAGGTGTTGTCCTTTGTTTGAAACCTTTGCACTATAGTTTATCTTTTCAGGATTATCTTTCGGTGATATTTGCCTCTGCCAGTTGATTTTTTCTTTTTTATTATTAACAAATTGTAGTTTTCCACCGTTCAGGTGAGCGTGCCCTTGAGCAGGTCAAGGCAGCGACAGGTCGAGAAGGGCAAGATTTCTGCTGCCGGAGGAGCAGTTGCCGAGTGATGACGTCAAGAAGGGGGAGATTGTGCTGGAGAATGGTGAGGTCAGTTCAGGGAGGTGGAGGAAGGGGGAGTTGGAGAACGGAGAGTTGTCCCTGAAAAATGGTGGCAAGAGGAGGATGCAAAGGGGCTTGGGAATGGGGATTTCGTTCCAGATAAGCGGAGAAGAAGCAAATTGGAGAGAACGAAGGCACTTCGAGGAGAATAAGGGAAAGACGGATTCTTCTCGGAAAAAGTTCAGGGAGAAGGAGAGATTGCACCAGAGAGCTGCAGTGCAAATGATTACACTTCTTGTTGCAGAAATCAGTCTTCTTCTTCCTCCAAGAGGGGTGCTTGTAAATTGTCTGCCAGTAGCAGGAAGAGGTCCTGTTCTAGGTGGGATTCCACAAGCGAAAAGGATTTCTCCAAGAGTGGCAGCTCAAAGGGAGATGAGAAGTTGGAGCCAGCCAAGAATCCGCAAGTACCACGGTGAATACAGCCATACATCTGGTTCTAAACGTTGGAGGCTGTCAGTTGATGACCATTCTTCTAGCCATTCAGAGAAGCTGCATTCACGTTTATCAGGGGAGAAGCCGTATAAGAATTCTTCTTCATCAACCAAAGTTTCCTCATGTGGCAGTTACGAGTCTTACAGGCACCGTGATCCGTTGTCTTCAAAGGGAACCCAGATAAACGTGGGAAGGGCCCAGCTTATTCTGAAATAGAGCAGTCTCCCTGTGATCCAGCTAGAAAAGCTGAGCATAGAGATCGCAGCAGCCGAAGCCACCATGACCGTGACAGCTCAGAACATTCCTTGCGGTCTCCACTTGATAAATCTGGGTCTCGACCGTCACGGCAAGAGTCCTGTTCACTTTGAGCAATGTCCTCTTGAGAGAAATCGCAACTTTAGGTCTTGAGCCTCTCCAGCTGATCCAGGACATGTTTCGGGATGTTTGAGGAGTGATGGGAAGACTAATGGAAGCAGTGAAGGGCAAGAAAAGCAGCACAACTGCCCTGATGAAAAGACAGCAATGGCAGTGGGCGTGCCTCACATAAAGTTCCACTGCTAGACACACTCGTAGAAATAACGATTCTTCTGAGAAGTGCATTGAAAATCAATCTCTCAGGGATAAGGATATTCAAAATGATGTTTCTGCAACCACGGATGCTGAGGATCACTATGAGCTTCCTTCTATTGGGGAAGATATGGGCATACGCAACATGCCTC
>JAURVB010004082.1:0-64105 GCA_033002965.1 Piper betle
CGTGTGTGTATGGACTATAGGAAGCTCAACAAGGCTACAAAAAAAGATCACTTTCCTCTTCCTTTTATTGATCAAATGTGTGATAGATTAGCTAGGAATACTTAATTTTGTTTTCTTGATGGATATTCAGGTTACAATTAGATTACCATTGCACCCTAGGATCAAAAGAAGGCAACATTCACTTGTCCTTATGGCACTTTTGCTTTTCGGTGAATGGCCTTTGGCTTGTGTAACACTCCCGCTACATTTACGAGATGCATGATGGCCATCTTTACTGACATGATCTAACATGGCCTAGAAGTATTTATGGATGAATTTACTATTTTTGGAGAGATTTTTTATGATTGTTTATCTAATTTATCTTGTGTTCTTAAACGTTGTCGAGACACTAATCTTGTGCTTAATTGGGAAGATGCCACCGAACTTGAACTTTCAAGAAAAGAAACTATTTCTTCATGAGGCTAAGTCATCTTTTTGGGATGACCCTCTTCTCTTCAAGCAATGTGCTGATGGAATGATAAGAAGATGTGTACCAGAAGATGAAATGGAGTCCATACTTCATCATTGTCACTCAATAGATTATGGTGGGCACTTTGGAAGTACTAGGACAGTGATGAAAGTTCTCCAATCGAGATTATTTTGGCCTCTACTATTTAAAGATGAAAGATATTTTGTTGAGAGATGTGATCGTTGTCAAAGGGCTGGAAATCTATCAAGGAAAAACAAAATGCCTCTCAACTCTATTCTTGAAGTAGAATTATTTGATGTATGGGGTATAGATTTTATGGGTTCTTTTCCTCCATCAAACTCTAACACTTATATTCTTTTAGCTGTCGATTATGTTTCTAAATGGGTTGAAGCAGTAGCTTTACTTTCAAATGATGCCAAGGTGATGGTTAAATTTTTAATGAAGAATATCTTTACCAGATTTGGTACACTTTGGGCAATCATTGGTGATGGAGGGTCTCACTTTTACAATAGGCAATTTGAAGCTTTATTGGCTGAGTATGGAGTAAAACATAAGGTTGCCACCGCTACCATCCACAAACTAACAGCCAAGCTGAAGTATCCAATCGAGAGATTATTAAAATTTTAGAAAAGGTAGTAAAAGGTAATAGAAAGGATTGGTCTATTCGGTTAGATGATGCTTTATGGGCTTATAGAACAGCTTTCAAGACACCAATGGGCATGTCCCCTTATCGATTAGTGTTTGGAAAGGCTTGTCACCTTCCCCTAGAATTAGAGCATAAATCTTTTTGAGCCATTAAGGAATTAAAATTTGACTTGGAAGCATGTAGGAAAATGAGACTACAACAACTTATTGAATTAAAAGACATTAGGAGAGCTTCTTATGAAAATGCCTAGATCTATAAGGAAAAATCCAAAGCATGGCATGATCAAAAATTGCTTCTAAACCATTTTCTCCTGGACAAAAGGTATTGTTATATGACTCAAGATTGAAAATTTTCAAAGGAAAATTGAAATCAAGATGGTCTGGTCCATACATAGTTCAAATAGTTTTTCCACACGGTGCAATTGAAATTAAGACTAAACAAGGAGATCAATCATTTAAAGTTAATGTATGTACTTTGAAGAGGAGCAACTTTGGAAGTCCTCCATCACATTAAATAAAGAATAAGGAATAGGCGTCTGGCTGCAGACGTTAAACTAAGCGCTTCTTGGGAGGCAACCCATGAATGGGTCACGTGCAAATTCAGTTATTCATGATAATTATCCACTGATCTAATTGTGCATATTGTTCATGCTCAACTCATGTTTAGATTTAGATATGCATATATATATAGTGTAGTTTAGTGTAAAAATTTTATTATACAATAGTATTGTAGTCTCTCGGTTCAATAATAGATACATGTGAATGAGTCTTACTTTTCTTGGGAAAACTTGATTAATTGATATGAAGGATGAACTGAGTAAAAGATTGCATTCTATAGTTGGTTCTCTACCTTATATTATTTTCACAATCTTTTGGTTTAGATGATTTCAATGAATGTTTTCCGATAAGGATTGTACATGATGGTCATGACTTTTAGAAATTTCCCTAGCAACTTTCGAGGTGAAATATTTGGCTTACCATGTAGATGGGAAATAATATAGGTATTTCTTTTTATTAGTCTAGACCTTTCTTCAAGCCTACCTAATATAAATTATCTGCTGCACACAATTTCATGACCTTTATTATACATGTTTGTTTGGTTACCCTTATTTTTAGCCTTGGCCTTTTTATCAAAAATATATCCGGCTGCTTGAGTCCTTGCACCCTAGTGTTTTGAATTCATTCTAAATTCCAACAAGGATGAACTTTGAGTAGTATAGGGGGAGGCATTGCTTTTCATAGAGTGGTGATTGAGTAGATAGTGTGGATTTTACTGGTACTTTGCTTTGTAAATAATAATAATAATAATAATAGGAGAAATAAAAAGAAGAAAATGGAAAAAAAGATGAGGCAATGATCCTCCGCCGGTACACACAAGATGAAGGAATGGGCTTCTACTAGTTTGAAATAAAAGAAAAAAACAACAGGTAGCCAATGGAAAATCCAAACAAAGTTAGTTCTCATATTGGATCAACTCGCTACTACATTTAAAGAAGTTTGTGTCATATTGTTACGGTGTTTGGGAATTTATTATACATGTATGTCAGGATTTAGGAAGGATTTTTAATGCTAGGGTGCATATTAGCCTCTAATTTTTCTATCTTGTTTATCTTATTTTTGGTCCCTAGCCTCTAGCCACATTACAACCTATAAAGACCTATTGATTCTATTGAATTGGCATTGCCTACATTAGTGGAGATGGGAGCGAAAGGTAAGCATATTTAAGCATGTGATTGATTGTACTCTCTTGGTTGCAGATGAGAATGATAATCCAATAGATTATCTTACACACATACACACGGAGAGCCTTCTTTTGGGTGTGATTAATGAAATGGAATTTCTGATTTGATTGACATCTTGTTGCGTCTAAATAGTTTGATTAAGAATCATATGAGAACATAATAGGGACTAAGTATTTTTGTGTAGTAAAATTTTATTTGTTATGATATTTTACTCGGGACGTGCAAAAGTTTAAGTTTATTTACCCATATTTTTAATATGATTTTATATTTCCTGGGTACAAATATTATTAATTAGGTGATATTGCTCGTTATATTCTAGTTAATTAATATTTTATGAGATATGCTTAATTTTAGTGTTTTAATGTAGAAATAGATAAAATAAATGAAGCTTTAGAATTGAAAGATCATGGCCACCCAATGACTACAATTTATGGCGTTGACAAAGTTCGATGAAGATGGATATACATTGTTTTGGCTACATTTGAGTACGTCGAAGAGTTGGAAATTTCATCGGACATCAAAATCACTTAGACCACATTGAGTTGTGGAATCCCTCTTCGAATTCTTGTATCCTATCTTCTATATAAAAGGGTGGTCATTTGTTATTTAATACCTCAATTCTTGGCTTAGGAGTTTAGTAAAAGAAATATTTCTAGTTTTTTTAATTCTTTTCCCTTTCATAATGAAATTAGTTTCTTCTTTATATTTTTTTCAATTTTTATTATCGAGTAGTTTTTTATTTCGTTCTAGAGAAAAATGGAATTTAACATGGTTTAATTGAATTCATTTCAACCTCTTACTCATTTATTTAATCGGATTGTTTGAATTATCAGGTTCTTAATGCTAAGAATAGATTAATCGCCTATTTCTTAGATCAAGAAATTTAATTACATTTCGGGAGAAATTAATTAGATTAATCATCGATAATTCATTATACAACGAGTCATTTAACTTGTTTGTTGTTATGGTCGGAAGATACACAACATCGTATGCGATTGCAAGGCAAATCTTAATGTATTATTTTGATTATTAATCAATTATCGCCAGGAGGTAAAAATTGAGGCAAAATAATAGAAGCATGAAGGAGCGGGAGTCACAATGTCATATAATTATCCTAGATTAACACTCTGAGGGAATAAAATATAAGAGTAAGATTTAATAAATATTAAATTTATGTTAAGGGAAATTCGACTCTAGAACGAGTTTTATCCTTATAACTCTTTCTTTAATTTAAATTTATTACTTATATTTAGTTAAGTCGATTATTTTTGTTTTCTTCTTAATGTCATTTGCTTTAATTAATTTAAGAAAATTCATCTCTTTGTGTGACAATACTTAAATTTATCATTGTATTACTTGTTTTAACCGTGTATACTTACATGTTATTGAAATTAATTAAACAGTGGGTGAAATGTAGAAGATGTGAAGGCGTAAGCGTTGTATGTATAAATATGATTATGAACTGTGTATGCAAGCCCACGCTTGTTTAAGTATGTTTGCTTACCACTTAGTGGGAGGCAATTCTAAAGTTTTATAAATTTTCATGGGCAATTGAATTCCCATTTGTTAGTTTCTACTAGCTAATTTTTGGAGTAGTAATACTTGTTAATGCATTTTTAATACTATATATGTAGCTCTTGAAATCTTGAGTCGACTTTGGTAAGAGGACAGATAAATGCTATACAAACTTGAACTCAAGGCTATTATTTTGTACTTATTTTTATTTATATTTGTTGTATTTTGACGTATATTTAACAATATCTTTCATTCTTATCAAACCAAATAGGTTGTTCCAATATATTTTATCGACCGAGTCTTACCAACTAACAACTTTAAAGATAACTCAACTCAATCGTAATATTTTTTATTCGGTTCTCAAACGAAAAGAAATTGGGGTGTTACACGTAATGTAATCATTTATTTATAAGTTGAAATTGAACATCCTAAACTAGATTTGAAGTTAATATCTTGCGTAACTAATTTTCAAAAATTAGCAATAAGATTTAAGAAAACCCAAACAGTTTTTGTCTTGAAAACCCTTACATTTTCTTGTAACATAGCATATTGCTTTTCCATATGCATAAATTAATGATATTTTGATCATGGCAGTCCTAGATCAAATACCAGCGAGTAAGTGATAATTGGTAATTGGGCTAACCTGTCTGTGTGTGAACAGAAAAATTCAATATAATATAGCTCATCATTGCCGCCACAAAAGGATATAATTGAGCAAATCAAATGCAATATGCACTTAAACTTGGGTACTCAAACTAATTAGTTAATTATTAGTTTCTTCAAGCTCGACTAGGCAAAACTTTAGAGTCCATATTTGTCCTCAAACCTATTTTTTCCATTTCCTAAAATATTATGTCCTACTCATTATTAATAAAGAATAGCTTATTAACACTTTTTAATAAAAAGGCTCATTGATTTATTATAGTCGTTAAAATACTATAAAAAGTAGGTTTTGGAATGACAAAAAAATTATCATTTTGACAAAATAATTGTCATTAAAGCTCTGAAGCTCATCCGTAAATTAAACATCAGCAGAAAAAAAATTCTTTATATTAGTATTACATTTTCTGTGTCTATCATACTTGGTTTCCTTCTATTATTTAGTGTTTGTCAAGTGACACTTATATATAATTATTCGTGACCTAACGGTTCTTATTTATATCATCAAATGATGTCATTTAATTTACAAGTAATAAACTCATGAATAAATAGAATAAAAATATGCAAATTATATGTATCCACAACACAAACTTTAAAAGTCATCATTCTGATATTTGCCCTCCTATTTGATCTTCTTCTTCGTCGATCATGAACTAAATCTAATATTGGAATAATACATAAATTTTGTATTGTGTACTTAAATATATGAAAATGTATGAAAAAAAAACTCACCTGCATTGGGCAAATATATCTCAGTTCCGCTTCATGGGACATAGTTCTTCTGTGAACATTGTGTTGGGAAAAAGTATTTAAATACCAACAATCAAATAAAGCAAAAAATTATTCTCATGGGTGAGAGAGCCTTTCCTTGTAGCTTCTTTAACATTTTGATCATATGGACAGTGGGAACAAAAACAAGAGTACTAATTTTGAAACGGCTTCTATTTCGTTCCTAATCGTGTGAATTCATAGAGTTGAAGTTGAGCCAAATATCATACAAGTAGAATTGAACCAAGGTAGTTTGTATGTTCTTTATGTATCAATGCTTAATTGTAGCTTGGAAAACAAAAATCTAATTATAATTTGCTGGCTAAAATCTCTTTTAAGCCTAAATCTCTAAATACTCATCTTGCCCCCTTACTAGAAATTTATGTATGTCATCCTGTTTGACGATCATCAGATTCTTCTTCTCTGTTCCCGACCTATATCATGATGTACAGATAATTGCTTGAAGTGAACATCAGCGAATTTACGATAAAATCGGCGTAAAACGATTCCCAAGGATTAGCGGACGCCAGAATTTTGCTCATCAGATTTAAATAAAAGCTTCCAACAGAAGAACAAAGAAAAAGTTTATGGGATTATAGAAACAATAGTAGTTTATGGTGCAAATAACAACAGTTTTGCCATCATAGAATAACAGCAAAACACATACCTCTGACCAGGCAAAAATATGCTGCGTACTTTCAACGAGGATGCAACTTTGCTACATCTATTTTGTACAAAATTGTGATATTGTCATTCAAGAAAGAATAACATAATTACTCATTAAAAGAAGACAGCAAAATTTCACATACACAAGACAATCTGTTTTAAACCAACAATCCGCTCAGACGGCTGTTCCTACTTCCATTCACATCTAGTTGAACTGTTGGACTATGAGAAATGCATATAATAAAAAATCTGCGTCTCTCAAACCGTCCTGCTCAACCAGGATCTTCAGTAGGTGACACCATGGATATATATAAGGGAAATGCTGGTTCCAAATCCCAAAAAAAATGAAGGATTTTTCTTCAACACCCCACAAGAGTAAATGCACTTTTTCTTGCTGATAATTAAGCCGTATAATAGATGCAAGCCCAAGAAACTACGTAAAGTGGTGAACAAATCCCCAAGAGCTCCACGAGTGTCCATCTGCAGGGAAAAACCAATTAATGATAGTGCAAATTTTCAAAGAAACGATGACAGAACATCTCGGCCGAAAAATGGTACACGTTCAACAGCCTTACTCCTATTATAAGAACACAACAATTTAACATGTCACTCTTTATCATGCATGGCTAGCATAGCATTTGTCAACTCAAGTGTATCCGGTACCGAACCTTCAGAATTCTTGGAGTCCACTTGGAGAGCCCCATTACTGCTTACATTCCGCGAAAAGTGGGGCTCAATGATTTTCTAGGGCTTTCAGACTTGACCCTTGGAGAAATTCCACCAGCACTGTTGACCAAATCCAAACCATCAATTCCTTGGGCAAATTGTGGGCAAAATGATTGCTGACGGCAGAATGGCTACTTGAGTTGTCCAAACCCAAAGATGTGAACAACTCAAGGGGCTCAGTCGCGTATGTAGCATCCCTGAAATTCAACTGGCAATCAGGACAAAAATGGAATGCAGAATAGACAGAGAACATGCTACAGATAAACGACCAAAGTATGAAGGAGCCAAATCGTATGCTATTTAGCAGAGTATCCCAATCGCGATCATTAAATTGGTGATCCCAACTTCTACAAGATGTACCAGCGTTCCCAAAGCAATTGAAACAACCGTTTGATGAGACTTCTTGGCACAATCCAGGAGCAATCCAAGCAATGGGGGCAGCATAAATGACACCTAGGTTCACAAATTGAAGAAATGTCCATATAACACTTGCAAGCATATCCTGAGGCATGGTAAAATTCTATATTTCCACAAAAAACTGTCCACACTCCAATACAATAGTTAATGGTCTGCAGGGAAAGAAAAACATGGTTAGAAGTGTTGAACTATTGCACAGATAAAACGAGGCCATAATTACCCGCATGTCTCGCATGGTCGAAAATGGGACAAAGAACGCGATGGAAAATGTTCTCCCAAAATACTGCTGAGAATTTCTGACCTCTCTCGTTAACAAATCAAACAGCACTTCAAGAGCACAATTTCTAACTTCTGATGTATGATCTAGGGTCAAATCTGAAAGCCCCACCAACACGGGGAACCAGAAATGCTCAGTCACATCAAAATTGGAGTCCACATCATTAATGGTCAAGTGGTCGTAAAGCACCACTGGTATAAGACCCCTGAAAAAAGCATGCGATGGGTGTCACCAAGATCAAGTATAACCACAACATAGAGTTCTGAACAAAACTTCAGATGCTAAATTAGAGTAGAATATCAAGAGAGTACTTTACACCCAAATACCTCAGCAAGGCGATCTTCGCAAATACGTAGGAGAGCGATTGCCATCCAGCTTATACGGCGAGAACTTTTGTTATTGGCGAAACCAATGAGACAGTTTCTGCAAGCTGAAAACACGGACAGGTGTTTGCTTAAGCTCTTCAGCTGATACACCATAAAGAGCCGTGAAAAGTTCTACAATTGAATCGCTTGGCAATTTTACACTATTCACAAACACTTGCTCAACAGGTTTCCCTGCCAACTCCTTCAGTGATTGAAGAACAGCATCCCTAGAAATTTGATTAGAACCTTGCAATACTGTTGCTGATATGGATGGGGTTGATGTAATATACACAAGTCTAGAAACACATTCAAGAACCGCACTCCAAGTGTCCTATAAGCAATCTGTTTCAAGATCACACAAGCCCAAAAGCCTTGACTTTTTAGGTTCGCATCTCTTTTTGGAGCATGCAAGAATATCAATCTGCCAAATTACGTCAATAACAGATTAGATTATATGTTGTATGTGTTTGTCTTAAACAGGAAGAAGAAAGGAAATTCACTAAAAACTGTACCTAGCAAGCGATATCAAGAAGGCATAATGCATGGCAGCTGTCATGGAGCTGATTCTAAGACCAAAAATTTTTCGATCCTAATCAGTCCTGTATGGCGTATTCCCACCTCGAAAAGACTCAGCCTAACACCAAGTACACTAGATGGAACAATAACGGAAGCCCACGATACAAACACTAACCTTTGTGTCCAGCCAACTCACAACACCAAGGTTACTAGTTTCGACCCCAGCAGATCTCCGCCCCCGATATCACTACTCCAATCAACCCTTCGCTCCATCACCCGTGTTCGATCACAACCAAGCACCGATACAGCGCTCTCGATTACCGGCATGCCCTGCCGATAAGCAATTCCAAGAACCAAGTAGCACCACACGACAACTGCCTGATCACCCCAAATACCGATATGAGTATTGGGGTCGTGTCATTTGCCCTTGCTCATCTCAGCAACCAGTTACCACAACTAACTGCCTTATAAACTTCAACTGCGACCTAAATACAGAAGTTCTCTGCCTAAAATGTCAGCCAAGAAGCAAACAAACAAATTACGGGAAAAACACTTCACAACCTAATATTATAACACATAAGGATTATAAGTACTCTACTCTCTCCTTCAAGTACTTACTCAGCTTGTGGACAGCCGCCACAGCCTCACCCCAATGCACCCCAAATATAATGGAACTCATCGGATTACTATAACCCACATAACTCTCCCCGATTGCCAACACCAGCAACCCCACAAAGTGTACCTGGATTCCAGCAAGCATCGATGAAGTTCCAATGCTATCCACGAACACCGGTTGTAGCAACTCCACGGTTTCCTTCTCTCCCAGTAGACTCACGTTGCTCTCCCTCACGATGGGAACTCTCAACACATCTAGATTTTCTCCAACGCTAGGATCTCCTTTTTCCCCGGATCACCCCCTCCTCTTTTCCCATCCTTCACCCCGCGTATTTATACACCATGTTCTCCTGCTTCAAGATAACTTCGATCTTAGTCAGCATCCTTATCTCCAAAGATCTGCAAAGATCCACCGCATCCAACAACCCATCCCTACTTCACGTCCAGGTCCATCACATGGCCTTCTAGTTTATCTCTAGGAGTTAGTTGCAATCTTCACCCATCACTGGATATGGATAACATATCTTCTCCAAGATACGTCACAGCAACTTCTACAAAGTTTCCTCACAAACCCATTGGCTGCACCGCTAGGATCCAAGCACCGCCCACTGGCTTGACCCTAGCCGTCATCCAGTCATGGTTCAACCTCACCACCATCTTCCAGCAATTACCGACCATAATGCTGGCAATGGACTACCGCTACACTGTCCGGCCTTTGTACCACTCCATTCTTCAGCAGACGCCCAACATAGGACACTGCTACCGCTACACCAGCATGCCTCTATTTGGATCGGCATCTATCACGGCCTTGATGCATGGGCATGGCCGGGTGCTAGTATTTCGGTGGTTGGTCCTAGTGTCCCACCATCCATGAGGGGTAGCGGGGCTATCCGAGTGGTGGAGACAACCTACCGAAGCTAATCTGTGTTATGGTTGCATGTGACGGACTTGGTGCACAGAAGCTGTCATGATGAGTGAGGGCTGCTGGGAGCAGAGGGCTGGGAGACAGTGACCAAGAAACCTCAAGTAGCACTAGGCGGGTTGTCCTATAATCGAGCACCCAGACCGAGCATAGCGAGCAAACTGGTGGGTGTGTCGGCATAGCGAGGTTGGGCATGACCGAGGTGCCGAGCACTGCCGAGCATGGATGAGTATTGCTGATCAGAGTGACTGAGCAGCATGAGTGGGATACCGAGCAGCGTGACCGAACCGTGTAGTGAGCATAATACCGGTACTTGGTGTTGGCATGGGCTGTGCAGCGGATGCGGGCACGCACAAGCAGGTGAGCAAGTGGCCTGATCGGTATCCAGGTCGGTAGCGGGCGTGTGATCAGTAGCGGTGCGCGGGCATGCGCACTAGCGCATGTCAACCCAAATATTGGCACAACCGGGAGTTGGCTAGTGGCACCAGGGTCCAACGGTAGCCTTTCCCAGCATGTGCAGCGGTGCGTCTGGGAGTTGCTATGAGGTTGATCTGAGGGTCATGATCTATAAATGGTCGAGCCAGGGGTGAGCCATTGTCTAGCGGTGCAGCCCAAAGTCTGGTACGAGTTTGTTGCTGGGAAGATTTGGTATCTTGGGAAGATTACGTATCTTATCAACATGATCGAGCCAGGGTTTGCAACTGAATTCTGGATAGATTAGAGAAGCGTGGGACATGTCAATCTGTTCCAGAGAATATCTTCTGCATGAGAGGATGTGCACGGAAGTTTTACATAAGGAGAACGGCCAGAAAAGTAGGAGAGAGTCCAGCAGCGAGAGTTCTCATTGAGTGGAGGCCATTGAGGGGTTGCTGAAGGATTGGTGCAGAGATAGTCGCCAACTGCGTGACGACTTGAGACTACCGAGAGAGGAGGCTGGTGGAGTTGCTACAGCTGGTGCTTTGCATGAAGACTAGAATTCCATTGCAGAAGTCGGCCAGAATCAAGGTAGGCATCGTGGTGAGGGTTGTTGTGCACGAGTGATCCTGTAATTGAGTCCCGTGTGAGGTTAGGTAGCATTGGGGCAAGGCTTGTAGGGGCTGTCCACAAAGCCGAGCAAGTGCTTGAGGTGAGGTAGAGTGCTTGTAATCCTTCTATTGATTTGATAATATAAGGTTGGGAATTATGCCATATCTGTGGTCTTGCTTGTTGGTCATCATTTGTAGGCGGGGAGTTTTTGTACCAAGTCTGAGGTCTGAACTTACAAAGCCAACGTTGTGGTAACGTTGTTGCTGAGATGAGCAAGGGGTAGACGGCACGCCTAAATACCGATAAGGGTATTTGGGGATCGGGCAGTTGCTGCGGTGGCAATTGTTTGGCTCTCAAAATAGCGACCAAGAGTGCTATATCGGGGTGTTTGCGGTGAACACTGGTGATCGAACGAGAGGCTAGGTGTAGCGACAACGAGGAAGTGTTTTGCTGGTTGGGTGTGCTGGTAGACCTTGGTGTGTTGAAGTTACAGAACATAGTAATAGTGTTTGGGACGTTGGCTTCCGATAGTAGGACTACATTGCATAACGAGGTTAAAGGGCTGGTATTTCTGGGAGGAATACGCCGCACAGAGGGTGTTCTAGGGCGAAAACTTTAGTCCTCAGAACGTGACTATGACAGCATCCATCCTCCAACCCCGCACATCACCCATGCCCCGGCAGCCCCGCACCAGCACTCGCCCGCTAGTGCCCCTACAATGCTCTCACCATGCACCAGCACCAGCACCATCCCGCATGCGCTCGCTCATGCCACACCAAGTACAAATATAGTACTCAATATAGCAAGGTCTCGCTTGGTCTCTCATGCACACCCACGCATGCTCGTGCGCCAGTGCTCGGTACGCTGCCACAATGCAATACCGCTATTTCGATCGACACTACCAGATTGCCCGGCACGCTGTGCTGCATGCTCCAACTCCGTAGCCTGATCGGTCATGCTCAGTACACAAATAGCTCCTCATCCTCGGAATTTTGACCCAAACACCAATCACTCATGACGCCTAGCCCTCATGCTCGATCACAGCACCCGGCTAGTGCTCTAAATCACGATCCATAGCAACTTGAGGTTTCTTGACTCGAACCCAAACATGTGCTAGGTACCACATATACTGACCCATGTGCCGCAATCCACTGCCGTAACCCGACGCCATGTTATGCTGCAATGCTCGGTCACCCAGCAGCCTCATGCACCTTAGTTTGTTACCTGCATCTCTAACATGGGTTAGCCTCGGTATGTTGTTTCCACCACTCGAATAGCCACTGCTACCCCCCTCATGGATGTGGGAAACCAAGGAACAACACCCAAACCCTAGTTCCCGGCATGTCCACGAATTAGGGCTGTAACATCTTCCCCCACCAATGAGAGCCGATGTCCACATCGGAAGGAAGGTTTGTCCCCTTCTTCAGCAACAAGTCGAATACACATCTGTCCCATAGTACCATCCCTTCTCCACGTACCATAGACCCATCACACCATCATTCCAGGTCCGCCATTGCATCATCCCCAGTCTGGCATGCCAAAGACCTCGTATGTACACCTACACACTTCCATCAGTCATATGCTTCAGCCTTCAAATTCCGAGTCCTTTTTGTCCAACTCGTCCAAACAACTCCCTGTGGTTCCGAGAATTGCCAACTCGAAGCACCCTTAAGACTTTGCTATGCAGCCAGAAACTTAACTAGTTCGACTATCTTTCTCTTCTTCCCTATAAAGCACTGCTGGGAATTAGCCCAACACAAACTCACCTCATCTAGTGGCTGTCTCTCTAGATAAGTGGAGATAGAGACGTTTGATTCACCTCCCTGTAAACCACACATGGTAAAAAAACCCTAATTCCGGATTCACCTACTCAATCAGCCCGTCGTAGATCTGTAACAGCCTTTGTTGACCATGGTTGCGAATTCCCCATGAAGACTCTAGACATACAGACCCTGTTCAATACGAACATCCCCTTACACACCAGGAAAAAACTGATCTCTTGTTGACACCTCACCATCATTAGATGGTATTCCTGATACAATGATTTCCCTGGCATCTCATCATCAATCGTTATCTTCAACTGATGACAGTGAGCATTCAGCATTCCACTCTAACAATATGGACGAACTTTCACCAACCGAATATCCCATGTCATCCCCATGGACTGCTTTCTTACTCCCCAACCAATGATATAGAGCTTACCCTTGGCCACCTGCAACAACTCACTCTTGCAATCCCCGAAGTACTTCTTGAAGTCATTGGCAACCTCCATGAAATCTCCCACTAGGATTATGATACTAAACTCCAGCATATTCACACCCTGCTAAACCACACACACCTTGCCAACTCACCCAACAGACTTCTGAACACTTCCTCTAGGTACCCTCAATGATACCCAGGCCGGGACCTTGGCCTTCAGTACCAAGTCATCACAACTTTCATCCAACTGCACGGAAGACAACACCCCAACTAGGGTTCCCAGCTCCATGCCTGGAAACTGACCTGACTGGTCACCTGGATTACCACATATCATCCCTGCAAGTCAAGTAGAACTCCCCTCTTCACTGACCTTGACCACCTGCAACATTACAAGCTACTCCTCGCCAATTCTTGGATCTTCTACCCCAGTAGGTTTGCCATAACCCCGCACAAAGCATCCATTGTTCCGGGTCATCACCATAACTCCTCCCAAGTGTGGTAGCACTCCAATGCAAGTTGACACAAGGAAATTGTTACCCAAGATTACCTTAAAGTCATCAATTTCCATACTCATGAAATCAGCTTTGCCACTAAATTCCCCCAAGTAGATATGAACTCCATGAGCCACACCTTGAACCTGCTTCACTGGTGAATTCACAGCGTTGATCTTGCTGGTAGTAACCCTTGATTTCAGTCCTAATTGACACGACACCTTCGTCGAAATGAAGCTATAAGTTGCCCAGGTGTCAACCAATGCTAAAACCCGTCTTCCATTCAAAATCACTAGAACATACATCAGCCCCAAACCTCCCTGTTTATGTTGTTCAACCCTCAGTGCTCCTATCACCTGTAAGGTAGACATCTAAGCTGGCTTACCTAAATCAGAACCTTCCTCTGCTTGTATCGCCACCATCTTCTCCTTCGGATTGTTCGGGCACTCCGTGACCCTATGAGGTCTGCCACAGGAAAAGCACTGCAATTGCCTCACTTCAACACCCTGGGAATTGCTTGGCTCGGCCCTAGGAAAAAGTCTCTTCTTTTCCTTTGGTCTCAGCTTGAATGACTTCCCATCACTCCCCACCATCTTGCCTTCCTTGGAAACTCATTCACCTCCACCAGGACTAGCAGTAGTCTTCAGGTCTACTAGGGCATCGGCAGCACCTAATGCCATTTACAAATCCTGCACCTTCTGCCTCTTCAACTCCACCTGCATCCAAGGTTGCAATCCAGACACAAAGTTGAAAAGTTTATCACTTTCTGACATGTCCTGTATATCTAAAAGACATGAGCTGAACTGCTTGACGTATTCTCGCACTGTTCCAGTCTGTCGAAGCTTCTTCAAAGCCTCCCTTGCACCCAAACTGTACTGGTCAGCAAAAACTGACTCCTGAGTTCATCCCTCATACTCTCCTAAGTCTCAATCTTAGGACATTCTGCATTCTCATAGTCCTCAGTGCATGTTCTCCACCATAATTTGGCGTCGCTAGTTAGAAAAATAGTGGCCATCGAGCCTTGCTTATGAGCAGGAATCTCGGTAGCTCGAAAATACTCCTGCATCTCTCAAATGAAATTCTCTAGATCTTTTGCTGATCGGACTCCACTGAATTTTATTGGCTCAGGCACCTTAAGCCTTCCTGGGATTTTGGCTACTTGGTCAGCAACAAAGTGCTGAGGCTAGTTGAGTACCGCCATCTTCAAAAGAGCCACATCTAAATGTATTTCCTCCAAACCTGCCCTGAGATTTTCCATGATCTCAGCCATTCTATTACCTCGCACACTGCTGAATTCCAGCTGATCAGCAACCCTTTCCATTTCCTCGGTTAGGGTTTGCAACCGATTAAACACCGTGTGAGCATTACCATCACCATTGGCCGGCCCTCCATCCAACACCTACAACTGTGTCACACTCTCCCTGAGAGCATCAGTCGACCATGTATCCATGTGATCGTACCAGTGAAGAACTTTGCTGAATGTGAATTGTCCTTCAACTACACGTAAACCTTGGCTCTGGTACCTCTGTCACATGGCTGATTCTAGGACCCAAAATTTTTCGATCCCAATCAGTCCTGTGTGGCATATTCCCACCCGAAGAACACTCAGCCTAACACCAAGTACGCTGGATAGAACAATAAAGGAAGCCCACGACACAAACACTAACCATTGTGTTCGGCCATCTCACAACACTGAGGTTACTGGTTTCGACCCCAGCAAATCTCCGTCCCCGATATCATTACTCCAATCAACCCTTCGCTCAATCACCTGTGCTCAATCACACCCAAGCACTGATACAGTGCTCTCGGTTACCAGCACGCCTTGCCGATAAGCTGTTCCGAGAATCAAGCAGCACCACACACGACAACTACCCGATCACCCCAAATACTGATGAGTATTGGGGTCGTGCCATCTGCCCTTGCTCGTCTTAGCAACCAGTTACCACAATTGACTGCCTTGTAAACTTCGACCGCAACCTAAATGCAGAAGTTCCCTGCCTAAAACTTCAGCCAACAAGCAAACAAACAGATTAAGGGAAAAACACTTCTAGCAAGCGTGTACCTAGATTCCAGCAAGCATCGATGAAGTTCCAGTGCTATCCATGAACACCGGCTACAGCAACTTCATGGCTTCCTTCTCTCCCAGTTGACTCACGTTGCTCTCCCTCACAATGGGAACTCTCAACACGTCTGGATATTGTCCAACGTCAGGATCTCCTTTTTCCCCGAAACCCCCCTCCTCTTTTCCCATCCTTCACGCCGTGTATTTATACACCACGTTCTCCTGCTTCAAGATAACTCCGATCTTAGTTAGCATCCTTGTCTCCAAAGATCTGCAAAGATCCACCGCGTCCAACAACCCAGCCCTACCCGACGTCCAGGTCCATCACACAGCCTTCTAGTTTATCTCCAGGAGTTATTTGCAATCTTCACCCATCACTGGATATGGATAAGAAATCTTCTCCAAGATACGTCCCAGCAACTTCTACAAAGTTTCCTCACAAACCCGTCAGCTGCACCGCTAGGATCCAAACACTGCCCACTGGCTTGACCCTAGCCATCATCCAGTCATGGTTCAACCATACCGCCATCTTCCAGCAATTACCAACCACAATGCAGGCAATGGACTACCGCTGCACTGTCCGGCCTTTGTGCCACTCCATTCTTCAGCAGACGCCCAGCGCAGGACACCGCTACCTCTACACCAGCAGGCCGCTATTTGGATTGCATCCATCCTCCAACCCCACACATCACCCATGCACCGGCAGCCCTGCACCAGCACTCGCCTGCTAGTGCCCCTGCAACGCTCTCACCATGCACCAACGCCATGCCGCACGCGCTCACTCGTGCCGGATCAAGTACCAATATAGTGCTCGGTACAGCAATGTCTCGCTCAGTCTCTCGCGCACACCCGCGCATGCTCACGCGTCAGTGCTCGGTACGCTGCCACAATGCAATACCGTTGTTTTGATCGGTACTGCCAGGCTGCCCGGCACGCTGTCCTGCATACTCCAACTCGGTAGCCTGATCAGTCATGCTCAGTACACAGGTAGCTCCACAACCTCAGACTACCGACCCAAGCACCGATCACTCATGACGCCTAGCCCTCATGCTTGATCACATCACCCGGCTAGCGCTCCAAATCACAAACCACAACAACTTGAGGTTTCCTGACTCGAACCCGACCAGACGCTCGGTACCACATATACCGACCCATGTGCCGCAATCCACTACCGTAACCCGACACCATGCTATCCCGCAATGCTCGTTTAGCCGGCAGCCTTGTACACCTTAGTTTGTTACCTATAACTATAACACGGGTTAGTCTCGAGATGTTGTTTCTACCACTTGGATAGCCACTGTTACCCCCTCATGGACGGGGAAACCTAGGAACAACACCCAAACCCTAATTCCTAGTAATGTCCACAAATCAGGGCTGTAACAGCCGCCATCCCTAAAACATGAGTAATACGCATCCCAGATCTAAAACCTTCCATGCACATACTAACCCTTGGTTTGTTATCACCTTCCCCATTGCAATAAGAAAGTAGCGAGCAAAGGCCAACCAACAGCTTAAGCATTGGCCGAACAAGTTCCACCTCATGAGCTGTATAGAATATACCTCTTTTTCCACCTTGGCTTTTAAAAATTTCTTGTACTCGTTTGATAATAGCGTCACTTTCAGTATTAACTTCTGCTGCTGATCTTTTCCTTGGTATTGCTAAATTAAGGATGCTTACAAGTGTGCTTCTCTCTTCTGCTTCTGCCCTTTGTTTACAGTCATCTACGTCATTCTTCAGCTTAATCTCTTCCTTGACAATTGAACCGTACATTTCTTCCAAAAGTTCCTTGGCGGCGCATTCTTCTGCATCATTTAAAGTATTTATCCGAACAAAATCAGCCTTTGACATTTTAGACGTTATGTTGGGTTATGGACATCAGCATTCAACATGATGACCGCATATGCCAAAACATATGCAGTGTCAGCATTCTTGAAAAGTTCTGGATTATCTGGACAAAAGCTGGACACGAATTTACCATGGTCAAGACCACCAATGTGCTTGCTAAATTATCAGAATTAGAAATAATAAAAATAATTCAAACAAAGAAATCAACCGTTCTGCAAATTTCTCAATGATTCGATCTATCTTTTGTGCTTCTCTAAGAAGCCTAAACCCTTTGAGAACTTCACGAATTGCCATATCAAACTTTAGACCAGAAAAATTCATAGAATCAACATATGCATGCATTACAGCGACAGGAAACTCCTCATGTTGACTAAGTAGTCATCAATCACAGCCTGCAAGTAGTGAATTTCAGTCATCAGTCCTACTCCCACATAATATATAATTTAGCCATAGACAACATTAATGTATAGCCATTCAAAAACATCAAATCAAGAAGCTCCATGGAGCACAAAATTCTTGAAGTGGGTTCATGACCTATAAATACATTTAGATGCTGGAAAAAGCCTCACCTTGTCCAAACTAGGAGTATTCTTCAAAAATTGAGCAACTGAAGTAGGATTTTCTCAACAAGCATGTTTGATATCAAAGATTGCATTCCCTTTGTGGGATTTCGGTTGAACTGCAAGACACAACAATAACCAAAAGAAAATTTTATATAAAAAAAATTAATCTGCCATTCATGAAAATCAGTTGATATAGTAAACTCACAATAATGTCCAACATCACACCAGACACCAACTTGAAACTTGATAAGTTGGTATAAATGCAACTCAGGAACTTGCTGAAGAGAATCCTAGGTTATTTAGTAATACATTTGACTGCCATCTTGTATTAGAATTTTATGCTTGTGATGATGCCTACAAAATTTTTATACATATTATGGTTTACCACCAGTAAACGAGCCATATTTTTCTCCTCCGTAACCAACGCATCCAACCAAGATAAATGAATTAAAATCTAACAATTTACTTCAGAAACTGCTGTTTCCATTGTAAATTTGTGAGCCTTTGCCTTCTCAAATCGGTTTGGCTCATCAACCTTGTTTTTCAGCTCCTCTTCACCCACAGTACCTTCCATCAAGCCCACAGACTCATTGTCAGCATCATGTTTATTTGCTCCTCTATGCGATTTTTCCCACTCAACCAATGACTTTAGTACATTCACAAGGCTCTAAAGAGTATACAGAACCCAAGAGGAGAAACATTCAGTATAGAATAAAAAGTATAAAATGAAAATAAAAGACTCTCGAGGACCAACTCAGGTCGTTTAACAAGAATAAAGCAGGTGAAAACTAATATACACACCCAAAAAATTAGCAAAATTTCATATGTCAAACAAACAAGGGCAAAGCACCTGAATTGAGGAGCCTTTAACGGATTCCATATGCGAAGAAACCACAGAATTTTGATCAGCAGCCACTGTTCCTTGAGCAATCTTTGACAGGGCATGCACCTAATTGGCCAATTTACTCAGTAAATGCAATAGAAAATTATTGAATAATAATTATCACCGTTACCACAAAACTTTTTGCCATTTGTATTTACATGGATCTTAGATTAGGATCCATATCCCCAACCTAGTTTTTGGGTTAAGGTGGAAGAAAACTAAGAAAGAAGAAAGACTTTTCATCACAATGAAGATAGTCACTATTACCATGCGTTAGAAAAAATTTTGAGCTTCAATGTCACAATCATGGTTCACAAAGACGTGAACAAGCATTTGTGGATTCTTGCAAACTTTCTCAAGCATTCTACAAAGGCAGGCATGCAACTAGAGATTAAAATGAAACAATCGAAAACACTGATCGACACAGAGTACATCTGATTTCGAAGGCATCTGTCTTATCATTTTTCTTGAAGCACACTAACTTAAAACGATCTTGAAATATAATTGAAGGCCCTTATACAGTTATGAAAAACAACTACGAGAGAAAAATTACCGAAGGACGCTCATTCGTTGATTAAAGGGAAAGTCTGTCTGTCCAGGGACCTTAATATGACCAACAGAAAAAGGATACCAATCTGACCCTATGGAAAAATTATGTAAAAAATTGTCAAAAGAAAAATTGAGAACTCATGGGTATAGTTGATGGAACTCGGAAACTTTTTTTATTAGAAATTCTAAGTAGCAAGCACTGCATCTTGAGGCTTTCTCTAAACCGTAGAAGTAGTACTGCAAATATTCCAGCAGCATACCGATAATAGGAAACAAACAAAAAGAAACCCAATCAATTTTGTTCATCATCGAAGGCATACATAGATAACCTCTGTGCGATAGAATTTCCACGTATATAAAGTAAAATGTGGGGAAAAAAATGAAAATAACAGCTGAAACATCTGTGAACCTGAAAAACAGCAGGAGATGGGGAGACTGATGCCCTCAAGAGAGCATATGAAAGATATGCTTTGACTGAATCAATAAAGTGGAAATTTTTGTTAAAGGAATGGTTCCCACCTTCCGGTAAAATCTGAACTAATTTAGATTAGATTAAACTCAAAGGCAAGCACAAAAGTTAGTACAGATCCCATGAGCAGAAGCATCGTATAAGCAACACAGGCAATATCTGTATATGACTTCTGACTACATGTAGGTTAACTATTTGTGCAACATTTACCTAGTCATAATTATATGAAGATTAACATTAGAAAATAAAAATAACCTGTAGAAGTTTAAGGGAAAGATGTCTTGTCTTTGTAGTAACTTCATCACTATCGTCTTTCATGCCCATTTGAATCATAAAATAGAAAAGGTATATTAACCATAAAAAGATAAATTTTTGCAGCACGCTGAATAAGAATAATGTGAAGGAAAAAGACGTTACGGATAATACGACATACAAGCAAAGCATCTCTATGTCCAATACTCAAACTTTCGAGATCAATCCCACTGAATACACAAAAGCCTAGCAACAATTAACAGCAAACCAAAAGGATCACAGAGAGGTAACTTCGACAAAGATAGCATCATATCCATACCGTGACGTCTTTTTACCATTATCAAGAACAGGTTCTAAATACTAAATTACAGATACAAGAAAAAATGTGCTTGAGCAGTGTGTGTCGGATAAACAAAGATGAGCCGAGAAAAAATTTAGCTGCATCCAGGTAACAAGAGAAACCTTTATATCAGCGCCAACTGCCAAGTTTTAGAGTTCCACTACTGATGCAAGAGATGTGTCTTTAGCCTGATTAACAGGAAGAGTACTGCTTGAAGATATTTTACTTTCATCCTTCTCAACAAGTGGAACTTCCTCATGAGAGGAAGAAGATTCAATTGCAGTAGAATCTGCACTTGCAGAACTGTCATCATAGGACGCACGTGGTGCCTGTATAGCACATGAAGTGGCGGTCAATTACTGAAACTGATTGTTGTAAGAATATCATAGACAATGTTTTATGTGAGTTCTCTACAACTAATACCAAGATGCTAGAGAGAACACACTTACAAATTGCTGATTCTACTCTCTTTTCCCTTACGTTTCTATCTAAATTTCAACACATTCTCAAAAGATTATCGTAATTCTGGTGTGATATATATATTATAGTTCCTATTTTGGCCATAATACACAACTTATGCATATGAATAAAGAAATCCTGATCAGCTACCAGTACAACGACTCATTCCCCAACACTTCTACCCACACTTTCCATCTACTATCACAGTTTATAAGGTATAAAGAAACAGAGTGAAAAGAAATTATATATATTTATGGTCCTACAAACAACCTTCTCCTGTCCCCCGTTGCCAGTTCCCAGTTCCCACAATCACTGCTCCCACATGCAACTTTAGGAGAATGCTACCATATGTTATGCAGAAACTGCCAAATGCAGTTCCACCAAAAATCCTTATATTCTCTCTTGGTTGAATTATCTTACTCACTCCTACCATTTGTCATAATTCTAAAGATGCGGTACATATTTCTCTTAATCAGGGTGCATCATAATGTTCACATGGCTTATACCTTGGAAATAGTCACCGACAGGATCAACAGAAATTACTAGAAACGGAAAAATAAGATACCTTGACAGTCTCCATGCGCCTAAATACAATGCTGATCATCTGTGTCAGCATTCCCTTTGATGTTGCCTGATTTATTTGGCTCTTAGTATATAGAAAAATCATGAACACTTGTTAACACAAAATTCATTTGAAAAAATTTAGAAGGGATTACAACACTCCACCTATTCAGAGCAATAATATTGTAACATATCCTGATTACCCTCCAACAATGGTTCACCATGCACTGCATACCAGTAGATCTATTTAGTTCATTACCATATAAAATAAACAAGTTTTTGGAAGACTATTTTTCAATGAGTAGTGTAGTAAAAATGAGAAAAACAACAAAATGAACAAAGCTTAAATTAACATCAGACATCAACCAGAATATGATGTGTGTTTGCCCACAGTAGATGATGATGGTGGAGATCGAGGTAGCTTACCTCATATTGTCTCCAAACACACTACTTAAACAACGTAAATAACAACAAAAAGCCACCATGACGCATAGTTTTTACTTCATATTGTCTCTAGACACACTGTTTGACAAATATCAATATCAATATATGGCCACCAACACCAGTGTCACATGTATTGAACATTATTGCTTACTGGAACCAAAAATTGCTACTAATAGTACGTATGTGCTTCATCGTCGGATTAATCTCTCGGGATAACCATTGACATTTATTTTCAAAAGTTGCACCATTTGTTGTCTATTGATCGCATTTTTTTCGTATTCATTGACATTCATTTTTAATAGTTGCATCTTTTGTGCCGTATCTTTTACTCTCACATTTTTTCACCAAACACTGCTTCTAAGAGTGACGTCTTTTCCCCATCCGATCAATTTCTCAAAGTAATCTTCTCAAAATTCATGTCGTTAAATCTTTTTTTCTTGATTCTTCTTCTATTTTAAGTGACTCACGGATTTGAAAATGATGCAAAAATAACGGCTTTTCCTCATTTAACATATTTGAGTGCTCTCATAAGATGACATGTTTTATTAAATACCATGCGCATCGTGCAGTTTATGAATAGTTTTATATAAACATGAGGATGTCAGAATGTACTTGTTCTGTGAAGAGTCTAAAGAACAGTTAAACTTCCTACCAAGGATTTTTATGAGTTAACTTGAATGTGAATGTGGTTGGGGAGGATGTATAGATTGAGCTATTAACACACAGGCGCACACACACATATATAGGTGTTTGTGTTTTGATGTTGAAGTGATGCTTACTGACTCGAGCTCCCTAGTGGAGATCCACTAGTAAGGAATTAGATCCTAAGTCTCATGAAACTCTGAAACTCTATATAACTTCTATTAAGTTCCTATTGTTGTATCAAATTGTCCTCATATAAAAGTAATCTATTTTGTTGTTCCTCTATAAAGCGCGGACCTTCGGTGCAAAATTTTAGTTGTGGTTTTCGGTGTGGAGCTACCCGCATAGTATGTTACCCGGCCCGGTTTGACTGCACAGGTACTTGATGGGTCATGTTATATATTGGTATGATTAGCTAAGGTGTTGGTTGTAACCGTTGTTTGATGCATCTCATTGAGCACCAAGAGTCGGCATATGTTTTATAGATTGTAGTTTTAGGAGCCAAGGCCGGTATGTTTTAGCTTTAGGAGGTGGGGCTCACATAATGTAGTTTAGTGGAAGTTTTCGTATGTGTTAGTAAATTAGCAACCTAGGGTCGTATTTCGCACTCATTTCGCACGTGTTTTGTGTTTAACTCAGCAGTAGATTAGAGTTTTTAGTTTGCTTGAATTGACATTCATGGAGTAAATTGTTAGCTTTGTACGAGCTGTAGAGTTACCCCAGTCAACCCTATTTGATTTCACCATACATTTTGGTTTTCTGCCCTTTTATTTTATCAGCTATCAGCACTGCAACGTTGAGGGTATAGGGCTGTGGTGCTCGCCAGGCACATGATTTCTCTACAGGTGTGTGCAACGCTGCAGCAATCACTTACTAGTGCCGCTGTAACTCCTCGCTTTAGCCCACTGCGCGAATCAAATAGAACTAATAAATTTTAGGATGCAAATTCATAATCAATCAAAATGTAAAACCGACCAGAGCGAACCCAGACGGAAACCTCAAGGATTCTAATGCGCAAACAAAACACCAATGCATGCAAAGATACCTAGGGTTGGGCTCATGCTATTACAACAACCTAAATGAGTCAAAGTTACAAAAGAGACTACAAATCCCAGAAAAATCCAGAAGAGTTTCCCTGCAACTAGGATGTTGGAAAAATTTTCACAACTTGTTTATAATCAAAACTCTCATTTGCACACATAGGCATTCACAAAAATATACATTTCAATCACAGAACATTCAGGAGGTATTCCACCTCAGTCATTTCACATCACAGAGCATTTACAACATAATTTTACATTCTTCAGACGGGTTGGTTTGTCTGGTCTTCACACGGGCCCTTCAACTTGCAAATACAATAATCACAGAATCTCCTCCAAGCCATGTTAGTTCTTCGCTCTGGGTGCCTGCACAAGTAACAGGGTTTAGCAAACCTGGGATTTATTTAACCTTCAGTTCTGAGACCCTGGGGCTTGGAGAAACCTGCACAAAATAAATTAGACATGCGTGCCCCAAAGTATTATGTCGGCAAAACAAAAAGATATAGTTTGGAATAACAAAACACAATTATAACAATCCAATTTACATGTCCAACATCGGCCCAAGGCCCCACAATTCACATTTGAATTTACATGCCTCCACAAAACAAGGAGGAAGACAATATCCACAAGCACAACGAAACAACACAACAACAACCACACACAAAACAACTCCAGCCTAGCATCTCAACCTCCTCGTGATTCGTGCACCTATACCGGCTAACTCCACGACCACTTAACTACATATAATAAAAACACATCAGCAACAGGTGTTACTGAGTCCCAAGTAACTAATAGGGAAACACCAAAGTGGCAAATTGACATAAAAGTTATCCACGGGAATGAAACTGAAAAGAAAGACAACAACTCCTCCACATCCACAAACTAATCACAATAAGGCCAATAGGACCTGATCATAATGAGAGCTAATAATGCGCATGAACCGTACATACTCAATAGTAATGTGTCTGTACTAGGGATGTGTCAAACCTACTCAACTACAACACACAGGTGGCTAATAGGGCCCAACTGAGAATCACATATGAAATTTAACTCAATCCTGATACACTTGATGGAGAGCAATCATGTTTGAAATATATAAGCACTGCAAAGGCTACTAAGTATAATATCATAATGCACACGATTAACCTCTAACTAAGCACCACATGTGTGTATCGATTGGGCCACTCGATTAGCGTCATGCACCCATCCACCATGCATGCACCAAAAATCTGAAATCATACTATAGGTATAAGGTCTTGGTAGGGTTAAATCATATAGCACTCATGTGCGACTTTTGAAGTAGATCTTCCATTTTTGAAAACTCATCAAAGGATCTCAACCTCAAAATTTTAATAATCCGAATAATAATTAAGATGGCCCGTAGATAATGGGATCAAATAAAATGCCATTAGCTACATCCTATGATGTGAAAATAAAGCACGTGAGCCGAGCAAAGAGTCAAGGAGAGATAAGGGTCCTCACAGACTTGAGAAGAGCTCTTCGTCTTACCACAACAAGCTTGACTCCACACGGCCTTGCAAATGCAGACACTACTCAACGCCTCTATGATGTGTGTGTGCAATGATATGCAACAATGCTACATGCTGCTAAACTGATGGCATGCAGCAGGAAATTAAACATTCCAAATCACAACACAAATATGATATGATCACTAATATTTGTGCTCGAAAGTATAATATGATGTCGAGCAATAAACTGAACAGGTTAATAAACCATGTGCTGAAATCATAAGTGTGATATTATATTAAGACTGTCAAATGGGCTAAAACCCATGCAATTGAGATGTCAAAAGATGTCAGCATGTACAAGGATGTGGATACCTCTCGAGATATTGTAATATAATAAATAGTCACACAATATCTATAAAATTATTAAAATAATCTAATATGGTTAGTAAATTAGTTGGCAATCCAACTGTAAAACTTGCAATTCGAGTCAGGGTTTTATATTCGGAACCGGTCGGTTTGACAGTTATTTTCGAGTCGAGTATGTTTTAGGACACGTGTACTGAGTTGACGCCGGTCGAATGTATGAGTTATGTGGGTCATGTACACCTAAATATATGATGATAGCGTCATGAATACAATATAAAAGAATGAGTTATTAGAATATATGAGAGAATGCTAGTTTATAATTTTTTTATTTTTACATATAGAGGATTGTAGAATTAGTTTCAGGTCGTTTACTACGTCAGGACACGTTATGTGGCAGTTTGGGTGGGTTAATAGTTATAGAACATGTCATTACTGATGTTGTGGCGTGTAATATATTTTCTAAAAATTTCTCTTCTTTCTGTTTTTGAATTATTATGAACTAGTTATTATTTTGACTTGAGTCAGACTCGAGTCAAGTTTTATTTATGATATTGCCACCCAATTATTTCTTCCCCCGACACCTTCCCCGTCCCAAACCCTCACCGCCCACTATATCCGCCGCGGTGCACCGACACATGTCTTGCCACCAATCGTCACCGCTAGGCTCCAACTCGGCATGGCCATGCCACCCCGAGTACCCCGGCCGTCATTGGGCCTCCACAATGCAGATCCACGTGCCTAGTGTGATCGCTCCCGTTGCACTCTTGTCGCCGATTCCGTTGTCGGCGACCGTTGTTGTCACCATCCAGTGGTGGCCTCTGACGTCTTTGACCAACCCACGACCCTCCCTGATAGGAGCGAAGTCCAGTGCCATCCAAATCAGCCAGATCTAGTCACCCACCACTGCCGCCTCTGTTTTAGCCATTTTTGGAGAGCCACCACCTCCACTGACCACGATGATATCGTAGATGTGTCGGGCTCACCGAGCCAGTGAGAATGGTACCCAATACCACCCCTATCCCACCAATAGATGCCGCCGGAAAACCACTAAAACATCCGGAACCTTACTGAAAATTGGATTTGCTTGAATTCAATGGTTCTTCTGTGGAGCTCATCTAGTCGAACCCAATTGAACTTTGGACGCCGACAAGTGCCAAATTCGAGCTTCGAGATATGAAATAAAACCCTAGCGATTGCCGATTGTCGATGACAAGAGGGATAATTACCTTCGAGTTAATGATTTAAAATTCATGATTGTTAGCACAAGTTCTTAGGATTGATTAATTAATGTGATTAATGCCTAATTACGGATGAAGTGATAAGTTACATGATGTGATTAATAGTGAACGAATGTTAAGTGATCCAATGAAGTAAATTAAATCTTAGCATGCTAATTGAATACGACATAACTTAGACAAACATAATAAAATTGGTACGAATAAGATGAGTTAGAATTAATTTCACATTGATGATTGTTCATTGTGATGGATTATGACCATGTTAGGAGTGTAATTGTAAGAACCGTGAAAATATGTGAAAATTTTTATTTATAGACTTGAACCTAAGTATTATGAAATATTATTTTCGATGAATGGATATGGTTGGTTATCAAGTAGACCGGTCACGGTTCAACATAAAGCCAAACCCTAACCTTAGAGAAGACGTAAGGCCAAACTCTAGCATTAGGGAAGACGAACCCAACCTAGAGAATACTGATTCATGAACGGATGATGGGTAAGAGAATTTAATAAAGGGACTCGTTGAACCTAGGGAATACCTATACATGAATAGATGTGAGAATTTAATTGAGGAACTCGTTGAAGCATATATATATATAGGAGGAGGGGGTTAGGGAGAAAAAGGAGTCCACTCCTTCTTGCCTCCTCTCCAGTGCCTTTCCATTGTGGTGTCTTTGGGTGTTGAGATATTGTATGGTTACAAATTAGATGGCAGATATGAAATTCACGTTTGACTAGTTTCAAGAAACCCTATTTTTTTAGCCGCACTGTTCAAAATCTAATAATGGACATGTCAGAGTGGAACAGACAGTCCATAAATAAATATCGGCCAATAGGGGGTACGGTGGAATGGACCCATCGGTTCAACCTAATACAGTGGTACGGTGGAATGGACCCATCGGCCAATAGGGGGAACGGTGGAATGGACCCATTGGCTCAACCTAATACAGTGGTACGGTGGAATGGACCCATCGGCCAATAGGGGGTATGGTGGAATGGACCCATCGGCTCAACCTAATAAGTGGTACGGTGGAATGGACCCATCGGCCAATAGGGGGTACGATGGAATGGACCCATCGGCTCAACCTAATACAGTGGTACGGTGGAATGGACCCATCGGCTCAACCTAATACAGTGGTACGGTGGAATGGACCCATCGGCTCAACCAAATAAGGGGTACGGTGGAATGGACCCATCGGCCCAACATAATAGGGGGTACGGTGGAATGGACCCATCGGCTCAACATAATAAGTGGTACGGTGGAATGGACCCATCGGCTAATAAGGGGTATGGTGGAATGGACCCATCGGCCAATAGGGGGTACGATGGAATGGACCCCTCGGCCAATAGGGGGTACGGTGGAATGGACCCATCGGCCCAACATAATAGGGGGTACGATGGAATGAACCCATCGGCCAATAGGGGGCACGATGGACTGACCCATCGGCCCAATATTTTATAGTGGCACGGTGGACTAACCCATCAGCTAATAGAACTACAACATAATAGGCGGTACGATGGAATGAACCCATCCGCCAATAAAGGGCACGAGTGGACTGACCCATCGGCCCAATATTTTATAATGGCACGGTGGACTAACCCATCAGCCAATAGAACTATAACATAATAGGGGTATGATGGAATGAACCCATCGGCCAATATGGGGCACGATGGACTGACCCATCGGCCCAATATTTTATAGTGGCACGGTGGACTAACCCATCAGCCAATAGAACTACAACATAATAGGGGGTATGATGGAATGAACCCATCGGCCAATATGGGGCACGATGGACTGACCCATCGGCCCAATATTTTATAGTGGCACGGTGGACTAACCCATCAGCCAATAGAACTACAACATAATAGGGGGTACGATGGAATGAACCCATCGGCCAATAGGGGGCACGATGGACTGACCCATCGGCCCAATATTTTATAGTGGCACGGTGGACTAACCCATCAGCCAACAGAACTACAACATAATATGGGGTACGATGGAATGAACCAATCTGCCAATAAGTGGGCACGATGGACTGACCCATCGGCCCAATATTTTATAGTGGCACGGTGGACTAACCCATCAGCCAATAGAACTACATCGAGCTTGATCCCGACATGGGTATGTAGGCCAATCAAGATTGTTTGATTTCAGCTCAAATAAGGTAGAATAAAAGTATGATAGGATAGTCAGGTTAGGAGAATGGGTAATAAATGGGACTTCTTTTTATTTTGTTTTGAGTTATAAATGTGGCTATGGGAAATGGTCTAAGACTGTGGGAACCATTATTTTATAACTTATTACTCGGCATTTAGTAGTTTTATTTTGGTAACACCTGGCCAACAAGGCCCACAATATTGTTAAAAATGACCGGGTCGTTACAGGTGGTATCAGAGCAAGGTTTCCCAAAAGCTCACATCTTATGACTCAAGTACCTTGTTGAAGAGTCCAATATTTATCTTTCTCCAATGGGTTATGTCATTAGTGAATTAGTGGACTCACTAACAAACCTAAGTAATCATTGAAGAAAAAAAATTTTTTTCTTTGAACATAACGGAATGTCGATGGGAACCGCAACAGGAAGTTTCAGGAGATTTCGTGTCGACTATGTAAAAATGGCAACAAGATGCATTCAGGGTTATGCAGTGAGCCCCGTCGGTGGTACAATTGCGGAAGGACATGACACCTGCAAAATGAGTGTCGTCAGCTTCCGAAGCAACAACAAGAGCAACCTGAGGTTTCGAAGATATAGTTAATCATGATCATCCTATTGATGTTATAATATTTCGGGGACGAAATATTTCTAGGTTGGGGACATTGTAAGAACCGTGAAAATATTGGAAATTTTTATTTATAGACTTGAACCTAAGTATTATGAAATATTATTTTCGATGAATGGATATGGTTGGTTATCAAGTAGACCGGTCACGGTTCAACGTAAAGCCAAACCCTAACCTTAGAGAAGACGTAAGGCCAAACTCTAGCATTAGGGAAGACGAACCCAACCTAGAGAATACTGATTCATGAACGGATGATGGGTAAGAGAATTTAATAAAGGGGCTCGTTGAACCTAGGGAATACCTATACATGAATAGATGTGAGAATTTTATTGAGGAACTCGTTGAAGCATATATATATATAGGAGGAGGGGGTTAGGGAGAAAAAGGAGTCCACTCCTTCTTGCCTCCTCTCCAGTGCCTTTCCATTGTCGTGTCTTTGGGTGTTGAGATATGGTATGGTTACAAATTAGATGGCAGATATGAAATTCACCTTTGACTAGTTTCAAGAAACCATATTTTTTTAGCCGCACTGTTCAAAATCTAATAATGGACATGTCAGAGTGGAACAGACACTCCATAAATAAATATCGGCCAATAGGGGGTACGGTGGAATGGACCCATCGGTTCAACCTAATACAGTGGTACGGTGGAATGGACCCATCGGCCAATAGGGGGAACGGTGGAATGGACCCATTGGCTCAACCTAATATAGTGGTACGGTGGAATGGACCCATCGGCTCAACCTAATAAGTGGTACGGTGGAATGGACCCATCGGCCAATAGGGGGTACGATAGAATTGACCCATCGGCTCAACCAAATATAGTGGTACGGTGGAATGGACCGATCGGCTCAACCTAATACAGTGGTACGGTGGAATGGACCCATCGGCTCAACCAAATAAGGGGTACGGTGGAATGGACCCATCGGCCCAACATAATAGGCGGTACGGTGGAATGGACCCATCGGCTCAACATATTAAGTGGTACAGTGGACTGGAGCCATCGGCTAATAAGGGGTATGGTCGAATAGACCCATCGGCCAATAGGGGGTACGATGGAATGGACCCCTCGGCCAATAGGGGGTACGGTGGAATGGACCCATCGGCCCAACATAATAGGGGGTACGATGGAATGAACCCATCGGCCAATAGGGGGCACGATGGACTGACCCATCGGCCCAATATTTTATAGTGGCACGGTGGACTAACCCATTAGCCAATAGAACTACATCGAGCTTGATCCCGACATGGGTATGTAGGCCAATCAAGATTGTTTGATTTCAGCTCAAATAAGGTAGAATAAAAGTATGATAGGATAGTCAGGTTAGGAGAATGGGTAATAAATGGGACTTCTTTTTATTTTGTTTTGAGTTATAAATGTGGCTATGGGAAATGGTCTAAGACTGTGGGAACCATTATTTTATAACTTATTACTCGGCATTTAGTAGTTTTATTTTGGTAACACCTGGCCAACAAGGCCCACAATATTGTTAAAAATGGCCGGGTCGTTACAGGTGGTATCAGAGCAAGGTTTCCCAAAAGCTCACATCTTATGACTCAAGTACCTTGTTGAAGAGTCCAATATTTATCTTTCTCCAATGGGGTTATGTACATTATGTGAATTGAAGTGGGACTTTCACTAACATGAAACCTGGAAGAGTCCAATTTTATCCTCCAATGGGTTATGGCTTAGTGAATTAGTGGACTCACTAACAAACCTAAGTAATCATTGAAGAAAAAAATTTTTCTTTGAACATAACGGAATGTCGATGGGAACCGCAACAAGAAGTTTTAGGAGATTTCGTGTCGACTATGTAAAAATGGCAACAAGATGCATTCAGGGTTATGTAGTGAGGCCCGTCGGTGGTACAATTGTGGAAGGACATGACACCTGCAAAATGAGTGTCGTCAGCCTCCGAAGCAACAACAAGAGCAACCTGAGGTTCCGAAGATATAGTTAATCATGATCATCCTGTTGATGTTATAATATTTTGGGGACGAAATATTTCTAAGTTGGGGACATTGTAAGAACCGTGAAAATATGTGAAAATTTTTATTTATAGACTTGAACCTAAGTATTATGAAATATTATTTTCGATGAATGGATATGGTTGGTTATCAAGTAGACCGGTCACGGTTCAACGTAAAGCCAAACGCTAACCTTAGAGAAGACGTAAGGCCAAACTCTAGCATTAGGGAAGACGAACCCAACCTAGAGAATACTGATTCATGAACGGATGATGGGTAAGAGAATTTAATAAAGGGACTCGTTGAACCTAGGGAATACCTATTCATGAATAGATGTGAGAATTTTATTGAGGAACTCGTTGAAGCATATATATATATATAGGAGGAGGGGGTTAGGGAGAAAAAGGAGTTCATTCCTTCTTGCCTCCTCTCCAGTGCCTTTCCATTGTGGTGTCTTTGGGTGTTGAGATATGGTTTGGTTACAAATTTGATGGCAGATATGAAATTCACGTTTGACTAGTTTCAAGAAACCATATTTTTTTAGCCGCACTGTTCAAAATCTAATAATGGACATGTCAGAGTGGAACAGACACTCCATAAATAAATATTGGCCAATAGGGGGTACGGTGGAATGGACCCATCGGCTCAACCAAATATAGTGGTACGGTGGAATGGACCCATCGGCTCAACCTAATACAGTGGTACGGTGGAATGGACCCATCGGCTCAACCAAATAAGGGGTACGGTGGAATGGACCCATCGGCCCAACATAATAGGGGGTACGGTGGAATGGACTCATCGGCTCAACATAATAAGTGGTACAGTGGAATGGACCCATCGGCTAATAAGGGGTATGTTGGAATGGACCCATCGGCTAATAGGGGGTACGATGGAATGGACCCCTCGGCCAATAGGGGGTACAGTGGACTGGACCCATCGGCCCAATATTTTATAGTGGCACGGTGGACTAACCCATCAGCTAATAGAATTACAACATAATAGGGGGTACGATGGAATGAACCCATCGGCCAATAGGGGGCACGATGGGTGGACTGACCCATCGGCCCAATATTTTATAATGGCACAGTGGACTAACCCATCAGCCAATCTAACTATAACATAATAGGGGTACGATGGAATGAACTCATCGCCCAATAGGGGCACGATGGACTGACCCATCGGCCAATATTTTATAGTGGCACGGTGGACTAAACAATCAGCAAATAGAACTATAACATAATAGGGGGTATGATGGAATGAATCCATCGGCCAATAGGGGGCACGATGGACTGACCCATCGACCCAATATTTTATAGTGGCACGGTGGACTAACCCGTCAGTCAATAGAACTACAACATAATAGGGGTACGATGGAATGAACCCATCAGCCAATAGGGGGCACGATGGACTGACCCATCGGCCCAATATTTTATAGTAGCACGGTGGACTAACCCATCAGCACCCCATCAGCAAATAGAACTACATCGAGCTTGATCCCGACATGGGTATGTAGGCCAATCAAGATTGTTTGATTTCAGCTCAAATAAGGTAGAATAAAAGTATGATAGGATAGTCAGGTTAGGAGAATGGGTAATAAATGGGACTTCTTTTTATTTTGTTTTGAGTTATAAATGTGGCTATGGGAAATGGTCTAAGACTGTGGGAACCATTATTTTATAACTTATTACTCGGCATTTAGTAGTTTTATTTTGGTAACACCTGGCCAACAAGGCCCACAATATTGTTAAAAATGGCCGGGTCGTTACTGTAATGTTCATGTTGAGTTGATGCGTGATTTAATTAGCTTGCGTTAGCTTCCAAATTTGATGTGTAGGTATGGAGTAGGAGCTCACCGCCTAGGTACGAGGACACGTTTGGAACTTCTATCAGGTCCATTAAGGACTCATCTGTTTTATACTCTACTCTATTGTATGTTTGTTTTAATGCCTGCAGGACGAGTTGAGTAGCGTTTTATCGGATCCCACTTAACTCGGGCCAATTAGCTGAATAGTTTTTCGAATTAATAAACCCTCGAGGATGAGATCCCTTGAGGATGATTTCGAAAACAAGATCCACCACAAGTTGCCTTCAGGTCATTTCTATGAATCCCTTCCTAGACTTATATAAATAATTTTTTCGAGTTTTCAGTGAGGCGAGAGATGGAGAAACTGACTTGTATGTACCATAAGCAGATACCGCGACAGTCAAAGCGGGCTTTATATTAGTGACCAAACTGTTCCATTCCGAAGGGATCCTAACAACTCCACATTTGAGTTCCTCACACCCGGAGAACATGGACGTCTACGGGTATTGTTAAATACAGTGCACGTCTGGACTTGTGGTTAAAAGGTTACTAAAGGCTACTGCCTGAGAGTACTTGGCCTTCGTGCTCAAGGTGAAGAGAATTATTGAGGAAAGGAGAGGGCTTACGATATACGTGTAGTCCCAATAGAGTAGAGAAAAATGAAATGAGAAAAATGCTGAAAGAGGCATCAGCAAAGCAGACAGTTCGGGTTGCTACCGGGTCTGTAGCCCAGTGACTCCTCAGTAGGTGCCCTTCAGAGAGTTCATGACAAGTATACGACTATTTTTCTTTCATGAAAGTTTGCTTTCATAGCCAGTTTGTTATAGTTATATTTTGGATCAGTAACCCTTGCTACTTACGTATTTTTATATTATATGTAGGTGATAATCACGAGTTAGATGTGCCAGCCTGGACGGAGGAACACTAATGTCCCTTGCACACACGTCAGCCGATAGAGTGGTAAATATTTTGTTTATGATGTTATTATATTGAGAATGATGTGATTAAATGTTAAGACATGATGATGTGATGTGAAATGTGAATAGACTACACATGTGGGTTAAAGACCTAAGCTTCAGAATGAGTTTACAGCAGATTAGATTTTGTGTGAATGAAGTTGCTTGATATATAGATATATATATATATTTGCATGCATTGATTTGACAGGGTAGCCCCTAATTACACTTCTAGTGGAGGCTTTGTCCATTTTATTTTAGAATTTTTATTGATTTTGATCGTAATAGTATTAGTATGTAAATTAGTTTGCATGTCATCCATATAGTATCATGTTAGGGTTTGGTGCATTCATTTATGCATGATGAGTCGTATCTTCATCTTAAGACGCCAAGATTAGATTGGCACGAGTTGGGTTCGGTAACATGCAAGTTCAATTCATGAGCGTGAACCAGATTTGGGGTGTTACATCAACAATTAAATTGCCAAGGCAAATTGATATTTGGAAATTGAAAGATGTTGAAACAAATAGATTAGATTGGCTCTTACTGAGCAAATTGAGATGTCATAATCACCCCCAACTGTGCACATAATGATTTTTGTTAATTAAATCCTTTATCCTTTACTAATGTATTTAATTTCATTGTGTTTAGGAAAATTATTATTATGTTGTTTATTTAATTAATTAATAATTAGAATGCAATCCGAGCAACTTGGACGCAACCCAACCATATAAAGTTCGCACCTTTTATTGTTACAACCTTGATTAGTTAATTTAGGAACTATTTTATTGTACCCCATCGATAAACACACAAAACACAATCTAAATAGCAATAAAGATGCGAACTATATTAAAAAAATCAATTTTTACAATGATCAAATATGCAAAATGTATAAAATAACATATCAAAATGGTCAAAATGATATGTTCTACATGATCCTAACAAGATCTAAATGTAACAATGCAAAACATGCAAAACAACCAAATAAAAGGGAGAAAAGCGTACCCGAAATGCGACGAAGAGAAGGGGAAAGAGAGGGAAAAGAAAGGGGAATAAGAAGAGAAGAAGATGGGGAAGAGGAGGAGAAGGAAGGGAAGAGGGTGAAAAAATGGAGAAGAGGAGTGGACGAAGAAAGGGGGCGGCTAGGTTTTTTAAAGACAAGGCCTCGTACAAGTGTTGCGGCACTGGACACATGAAGGAAGCCCAAACACTTGCCAGTGTCATGACGTTGAAACCCAAGTCACATGCAAAAAAAAAGAAAAAGAAGGGAAAATGGGTGAAAGGGACTGAGGCTGACTAGGGGAGGCTTGTGAAGACCCGGAAAAATAAAAATAAAAAAATAAAAAATATAATAATAATAATAATAATAATAATAACGTTTGACGCGGGGGAATCGAACGTAGGGAAAAAATTTCGTTAGTTGGTTAGGTATGAATTACCCGGTTAATTGAGAAGTAATTTCTAACCGGACGATTCTACTTGAATCGGTCAAGTCGACCACATTATTTATCCATTTAACCATTTAAGTGAATCATACCATGTACCCGTTTAAGAGGTTAAGTGAAATGGTTAAGTGAACCGTATTGATTACCCAATTACCCGATTAAAGGAATTGCGGTGAAAGGGTGTTTCCACAAACCCTAGCCGTCATTTCATTCTTTGTAAAAGGAGAAGGGGAGGGCGTCTTCTACATCTTTCTCCTCCTTGGACAGATGCTGGCTTTCCTCCTTCGCTCAGGTAATTCCTTTTCCTTTCTTTTTCTTTTGTTGCATGCATACACATGTTGCATAAATCATAAACATGTTAAACATAAGAATCAAATGAGAAATCAACAAGGGAAGAAGAAAACCAGGAGGACGTCCTGCTGTTTTAGCAGCAGACAACAACACCATCCTCCATCCTTGTGAGTAGGGTTGACGTGCTGGAAGTAGGGAGTGTTCCCAGCGGTGCTGCTGGCCGGACGGAGTCGCCTTGGGTGGCCGAGTCAGACCGGCGGGGAGAGATGTAAATCAGGAAGTGTAGGGAGACCAGGTTGGTGTTGATTGGGTGGTGTTGCTGGCCAGACGTGGATCCGCCATGGAAAGGGCAGACTGGTCGTCACTTGGGGTGGTGCTGGTCGTCACCTTGATGGGGCAGGACATGGTCGCCATGGCTGCTGGTCGGCCACCATGAATGGTGAAATTAAGGTCCCCATGTAGGGTGTAGTCCGAGTTCCATGAGACAGCAGCAGATAAAGGTTGGATCTTTGGTGTTTTTCCAATCAGATTAGTGGGGTAGATAGAAGATGGGGTCTGAGATTGGGTGGAAGGAAAAGAAGACGGGTTGGTCGGGTGCTGTTTATGTGGCTGACTAGAATAGTCGCCATGGGTCTGGTCGGGGTTGCTGTTTGGGTGGCCAGGATGGGGTCACCAAGGACTGGTTGAGGGTTGCCATGTGGTGGCCAATTTGGTGACGCCATAGTAGCAAATGGAAGCCGCTACATTACTGGTTGGTCGCCATGCATGGTGAAAATACTAGCTTTTGCTGGTTGATTACAATAAAGCTGGGAGCTTTGGGGTCGTTAAATGAATTGTTAAAGTGGGATGACAACCAGGTCAATATAGGAGAACTCGATGCGGTTGAGTTAGAATATAAGGTAAATACAAAAGACTAAAGCATGAGATATGTTAATAATTGAATTATCAATTAGATAATGGGGATTTGGATGGGGATAATTAATAATTAATTATCATTAGAATTGCTGAAAATTTAATAAGAAATAAAGACTAACATGAACTAATTACATCATTTAAAATTGATAGTATATTAGTCATGTAGTTGCATGTAGGTTCATGCAAAATAAAATTATACTAATGTATAATTTTATGCCCTTATTCAGATTAAGGTTAACGGTTCATAGTCAGACGAAATCACAAGTCACGTACGTATAATAGATAGAACATCGTACTTTCCTTGTTGGTAGCCTAGGTCGGCCCGAGCCCAGATTCGACCACCATGCACCGAGTGCAACCGGGGTCAAAGAATTGACTTAGTCCGACACTGGGTCGTATTATGTGCGTAAATTGTGTAATGCATCGACATTGTTTTGGAGTAGTGATAGCCGCCCCATAAAAAGGCTACGGCCGGGGTGAGCGAGGCACATCGATTCCTCCATTGCACTGGAGTGCAGTGATAGCCTCCCCATAAAAAGGCTACGGCCGGGGTGTGCAAGGCACTGGAACTGGAGTGCAGTGATAGCCACCCCATAAAAAGGCTACGGCTGGGGTGTGTGAGGCACTAGCACTAGAGTTGGCAATGAGAGCTTCCCCACAAATGGGGCATAGCAATCACCTAAGTGCAATGATAGCCTCCCCATAAAAATGCTACGGCCGGGGTGTGCAAGGCACTGGCACCGGAGTGTAGTGATAGCCTCCCCATAAAAAGGCTACGGCCGGGGTGTGCAAGGCATTGGCACTAGAGTTGGCAGTGAGAGCTTCCCCACAAATGGGGCATAGCAATCACCTAAGTGCAGTGATAGCCTCCCCATAAAAAGGCTACGGCCTGGGTGTGCAAGGCACTGGCACCGGAGTGCAATGATAGCCTCCCCATAAAAAGGCTACGGCCGGGGTGTGCGAGGCACTGACACTAAAATTGGTAGTGAGAGCTTCCCCACAAACGGGGCGCATTAATCACCTGAGTGCAGTGATAGCTACCCCACAAAAAGGCTACGGCCGGGGTATGTGAGGCACTGGCACTGGAGACGGTAGTGGTAGCCTCCCCACAAAAGGGCTAAGGCCGGGGTGTGCGGATCACAGTGGATACCGCCTCCACATTGTTTTGGAGTACAGCAGAATCGCTCTACCGCATATTAAAATAAACTTAAGGAAATAGTGGAATGTACTTGTTTCGTTTTATCTATTATACTACTTAGTGTTGTAATCACTAACGTGGAATTGCCTCCGCAGGTGTGCAGATACGAGATTAGATGATTGACAACCAGAGCATGGAGCAAAATAAATATGAGGACTCCTTTCTTTTTACTATTTGAGAAATAAGTGTGGCTACTGGGAAACGGTCCAAGACTGTGGGATCTTTATATATATTTTTGTTTACAAAAATGTTAGACATATTTGCTTAAATTTTGAGTAACACCTTGCCAGCTAGGCCCACAATGTTGGGAGAAATGGCGGGTCATTACAAGGCTACTAGGGCATGAGTAGGGTAAGGAGGGTATGCCCAAATGTATGCAACACAACCAACACAACATGCAACCCTAGGCTACTCTAAAGCAACTGAAAGCACAAGCATTGGCTTGACGATTGGGAAGGACAGAACCAACTCAACAACGATACACCCAATGCCCAAGCCCACAATACAACACAAAGGGTCCCAATAGTACCAGACCGATTGAACTGAACCAACCGCGTACTACTAAGATTGAGCCAACATAAAACCAAACAATCTAGTTAGTAAATTAGTTGGCAACACAACTTGTGTAGAGGAAGGCGAAGGAAGAGATGATTGCTTCCGATCTCAACTGTAGACTACATCTTCCTCTCCCAACTCGTGCTGGTATTGACTCCATGCCGGTCATTCCATTTAGAAAATATTTTCAATCTTCCTACATATTGTTAGTGTAACGACCCGCCCGAACCGGACCGGGTGTTACTTAATAATATAGTTAATGTAAATGTAGCATTCCAAAACATGAATTTAAATATAGCAAATAAGTCTCGCAACATATAATATAAATCATAACAATAAATCATGTTCTCTAAAATATAAAATAATTGTCCCAGACGTATCCCATAGGCACATTTATAACACAAGAGAATAATAATGAAGTCCAATTTTTATTATCGATTCACCATACCTAGGTTGGTAAAAGAACCACCAACCACAGTTCTATTCTTCAGTCCAATGTTGCTCACCTGCGGAGGCAATTCAGTGTTAGTGATAAAACCACTAAGCCGCATAATTAAATGAAACAAGTCAATATAATCCCTATTATCATTTCACTCGTTATTATTATTATTATTACACAAGTCTTTAGTAATTATCTCTTAGGTCATTCTGAGATTAGTAATTTGTCTCTCAGGTCATTCAGAGATTAGTAAAAGTTGTCTCCCAGCTCATTCTGAGATTAGGTGGTCTCCCAATTCATTTTGAGATTAGTCATGGTCTCCCAATTCATTCTGAGATTAGAAATTGACTCTCAGCTCATTCTGAGATTAGGTGGTCTCCCAATTCATTTTGAGATTAGTCATGGTCTCCCAGTTCATTCTAAGATTAGAAATGGTCTCCTAGCTCATTCTGAGATTAGGTGGTCTCCTAATTCATTTTGAGATTAGTCATGGTCTCCCAGTTCATTCTGAGATTAGAAATTGTCTCCCAGCTTATTCTGAGATTAGGTGGTCTCCCAATTCATTTTGGGATTAGTCGTGGTCTCCCAGTTCATTTTAAGAGTAGGTGGTTCCCCAATTCATTTTGAGATTAGTCATGGTTTCCCAGTTCATTCTGATATTAGAAATTGCCTCCCAGCACATTTTGAGATTAGTGCAGACAAGGCTACCGGTTTGGGAAAATACAACATTTCATATAGTTATACCAGTTTAGGGAAATATAACATTTTATATAATTATACCAGTGTGGCAAAATACAACATTTCAAATAATTATACAGACACACATAGTAATTTTAAAGGTGCAGCCCCATGTTGGACTGACTCAATTCCCTGTGCCCCGATTGCGTTACAGCGCATGGTGGTCAAATCTGGGCTTAGGCTGACTAAGGCTGCCAACAAGGGAAAGTACAACATTTCAAATAATTATATGGACGCACATAGTAATTTTAAAAGTGCAGCCCCATGTCGGACTGAGTCAATTCCTTGACTCCGATTGCGTTACAGCGCATGGTGGCCGAATCTAGGCTCAGGCCGACTAGGGCTGCCAACAAGGGAAAGTACAACATTTCAAATGATTATACGGACACACATAGTAATTTTAAAGGTGTGGCCCTGTGTCGGATTGAGTCTATTCCTTGATCCCGATTGTGTTCTAGCGCATGGTGGTCGAATCTAGGTTCAGGCTGACCAGGGCTGCCAACAAGGGAAATTAGAATATTTTAAATAGTTAGACAGACCTGGATATTTCGAACTCGCAGCTGCTACTAATGAACCTAATTTGAACGAGAATATAAATTTATACATAAGTATAATTTTATTCGAGTAAAAATGCATGCTACTAAATGTTTAATATATATATCATTAATAAAATTTTGACAACATATCATGTAACAATTCAACAATATTAAATATTAAATTGTTGACAAATCTAGTGAGAAAATTAATTATTCATGTGATATAATCATTTAAGTCCTACTTTACATTTAAAATTAATTATCTAAATCATAATTAATACATAACAAGTGATAAAATAATTATTATTAATAAACAAGTATTTAATTTTCCTTTGCAGTGATAATTACTTCACCCCGATCTTGATGATTGAGTTGACGGTTATAATTTTTAATCGCTACTATTATTTACAGCAATTTAATTAATTAAATTATTCAATCAAATTATTTAAAATAATTTGTATTATTTTAATTCGTAAATATTATTAATACAATTATTTTAATTTATTCGACTTTATAAATTTTCGAACTTCTTTATTTTCTTTATGCTATTTAGGTTCGACACGAGTGATTTCTACCGGACTATAGTTTAATAACTTATTTTCTATATTACTGACTCGTTATTAAAATAATCACTTTATTTATCCAATATTAAATTTAATATTGTAAAGGAAAAATCTTTATTTTATTAATCCCTTATAAACATCTGATTTAAAATTAATCACTTATAGTATGTCGATTAATTATCGACCATTTATTATTACCGTATTTTTTATTACTTATGTCTATGTCAATTTCGTCCAATAATTAATTAGTTTAGATGCTTTAACCATTACTCATTAAAATGATTATTTTTTAAAGATTTATTACGAGTTAGTATTATTTTTTTAACTCAAGTCGATTTCGAGTCAACCTATATTTACAAAACTGCCACCCTCCTCCTTCTTCTTCTTCTTCTTCTTCTTCTTCTTCCCGTCGCCATTCTTCTCTTCTCCTAAAACAGGTTCGTCCTTCTCCTCCAACCCTTATCTTGGCACCCAATTGAACCACCATTTAAACATCCCAACAAAGCATCAACAATAAGATAACCAAGACAACCATGTGTTGCACCATGGCACTCAACTCTTGGCCTGTTCTTCTTCGCCCAACCTCAAGACCCCTCATTTCTTACACCTTGCTCCAATTCAGATGTTCCACGACATTAGGCTGGCATCAAAATAGGAAAGATTGGCCACCTTTGGACATTGCATGAAGTATGGTCGTTCTCCCCACTTCTGCACGTCGTTGCCATGAATTCCGGCGAGAAGCATTTACCCCTCTGAAGCTTCCATTACAACATCAATTGCAGCAGAATTTTGCCACTTCCGTCACCCTCGCAACTCCGCCCCCTCACACTTGCAATTCCACCACCCACCGAAAAACTAGGGACGTGGCGAGCCCTCCCTTCGACCCAGCAGCAAGAGAGGTCGTCGGGGTGTGAGGGATTGCCTTGCTATTGTCCTTACGGTCGCCCATCTTGCCAAAGTTTCAGGCTACTCGGCCATGGACGGGATTCCAATTTCAGTTCAGTTTAGTTCTTTTCTTGTTGATTTACAACATTAATTCCCATGATTAAGAAGTTTACTATCAATTAAATATATGCATGCAAGAAAATTAAGAAGAGGGAGATAGGAAGGATACCCAAGCAAGGAAGAAGCCCCGGTAAGGAAGAGAACTAGGCAGCTAAGGTAAGGAAGACGGACTCTTACTGTATGTAAAAAATGATGTCCTCTTTCAAATTTATAAAAATGAAAATGACAGCTAGGGTATGTGAAAACACCCCTAGACCCGTATTTCATTTAACTAGGTAAATAATAAAATTGGTAAATAATTAACCGGGTAAATAATATAACACGTTCGGTCCTTCCTAGACCACGTTTGGTCCTTACCAGACAGCTCCTGCGTCAAAACTTTTTTTTCTCACGGTCTTTACAGTTAGGGATCAGCAAATCAAAATGACATATTTTTATTTCTTTCCCCTAACGAGCTCTTTTTTATCCCATCGAAAGTTATACATTATTAATTATAAATATGTTGATTTGTTTTTCCATATTAACCTTTCATTTGTTTCTTATTTGATGTCAGTTGTTCGATCAATTTTTTTCTTTATGGTTTCCTACTTATGCCTCAAGGGCTGATTGAAGCTTGAATTTGATCGAAGATTTACAGGATACACATTACCACAACAACTAACTTCTTCAGAGTAAAAAAGAAAATCAAGTTTGGAGATCAAGATATGAAATTCAATATTTTTTGTTAGGAGATAGAAACTACTTAGTTTTAAACAACTGAACATTGCAAAGTGTGCTCTTATGGTTTCAGATTCTTGTAGAGTCGCACTTTGTCTCATGCAATTGATCAAATGAAGCGTAGAGGATGAATTACGGCGGCATTTCATACGAAGTACAGGTGATTCCCTGTACAAAAAAATACTGGTAATTCCCCTGAGATGCTGCAACAAGACTCGTTTATATATATATATATATATATATATATATATATATATATATATATATATATGTATGTATGTATGTATGTATGTATATATATATATATATACTTTTAATTACATATTATTTCCTTTTTGGACAGCTTTTACGTGGAATTTGTTCATTGCACAATTTCTCTTGAAACTATTGATTCATGTTATATATTTTATATTTTTTTAACCCTACGAAGAAAATGTTATGTTTTTATTATCAAGAATTCATTGTCATTCTTTTTGCAGGAACATGAATTTGAACCATGCAACCAGCCATTCTCCCATTTGAAGTTAAAAAGACAACTTATACTTTTTATGTTGCATTAGGTTTATACAATTCGTTCGTACCATCAATTTTGCCAAGATAATCGTTTATGTAGTATCTAATGTAATTTATGCATGTTTGTTTACCAAATTGAAGAGATCTGGTTGTGCATCAGGAGAAAAGACTATTACTTGTTTCCACATTTTCACAAAGCTAGTTACTGTCTGCAGAAAAAAGATATGACAAGAAACTTGCAGCTCACCCATACATAACATTTCCCATTGATAAACACTTTATAATTCCTCTATTTACTGTACAACCTGGTCAGCAATCATTACATAACTAGTAGGATGATATAATTGCTTGATACCTTTAGCATGTGGCTAAAAAATGAATCTACTAAATTTGGAGCTCAAAAGATTGTAACAATCATGAATGCGGCAGCTAATCCAGATGGTTGACATCTACGAAATAGTTTTAGAACCTATGATTATCATGTATATAAGACCTATAATTTATCGGGGATTATTGGACTAAGTATTGTAATATGATTTAGGCTGGAACCCTAAGTCTTGTTATGATGATTAGGTTGAATGATTTCATGTGCTTTATTATTATATTATTATAATAGTGCAAGGTAATAACTTTGGAACACTCTAATAATTGTCTACATAATGTATAAGCTTCAAAGTCTTGGAACAAGATGAGGAGTATATCAGGTACACAAAACATATTTCTTGCAGTTGTGTGTGTTTGTTAGAAAAACATGAGTAGGAGGAGCTCATGGTTCATACCACGTGAAGACCGGGTGTTTGGATATAATGCCCTAGCACTCAATGATGCCATGTGTCTGATTGTTTAGTTTTTCTCTTCGCAAGTATGTGGAATAGGTAACCACGACCCAATATTTACTTTAACACAAATCATACGTATCAAGTAAGATGATACATAATCCCATCACTTGAACAAAGATTAAAAAATTGGAGCATGTCACAATGTCCAATCTGCAACAGTGGTGTACCTCTTCTATAGTTTGGGGTGAACATTCGCATTTCAAAATCACCCTCTTATTTATGATGAAGGTTCTTCCTTTCTCACGACTAGGAGTGTTCATGTTAGGAGCTTAAGTTTAAGAATTCATGTTGTGGAAGTATGATTCAAGCATGTATAGTATGACGTTTCTACTGTAACACCCCAATTTGGCCCGCTGTAGCGAACTGATTTGAAATGATAAATTTTGGAATACTAATTCATGATCCATTAAAATGGACAATTGACCCAACAAGGACTAACCACTTAAGGCGTCAGAAGACGGAACCCTAGGGAATCTAGTGCAGAGACAATACCACAATGCATGCTAGACATCCAGGGTTTGGCTCATCCAAATAGGTCAACCTAGATGAGTCAAATTTAAAAGGAAAGTAAGTTTCTTGAGAAAATCAAGTAAAATCCCCCCTATAAATAGGATGATGGAAAAATTACACAACCTTTATAATAATCATTCATTTGTAGTAACAATCACATAACAATTTATAATATCATTTAACATTCACAAAAGCATTTTCAAGGTGATACTCCACATTTCTAGATCATTCACATTTCATTTATCACAGATTTCACATTTATTAGGTTGTGGACTTGTCTAGTCTTCAGATGGGTTCTTCTCCTACAATTACAATAATATCACAGAAGCTCATCCAACCCATGTTCCTTCTTTGCTCAGTGTACCTGCACAAGTAACATCGTTTCGTGCACAAGTAACATCGTTTCGTGTACATGGATTGTTTAACCATTAGTTCAAGGACTTCGAAGCTTGAAGTAACCTACACAAAATATGTTAGACCTGCATACCCCAGAGTAATCTGTCTGCAAAATAGAGGAAATACACTTAGGTACACAACAAGTAGCAAAATAGTCATTGTATCATATCATATCACAAGGCACATGCCAGCATGGGTCACAGCTCAATCTCAAGGCCACATGGCTACATCACAATCATGATCCAATGTTTCAGACATCAATGCTAGTCAAATACATATCCAACTAAAACAAAGTCCCCAAGGGACACAACACATTAGAAGCCCACAAAACAACACCATCAGTCCAGCGTGGTCCTCGTGATCTATGTAGTTGCACTGGTCAATGCCACTCCATAATATAAGAAAACGTGTAAGCAATGGGCGTCACTAAGTTAGCAGGGAAAATCACAATACTGGAAGATGGATATAATAACTATCCACGAGGAATATAAATTGAAAAGAAATTGTAACTCCTCCACATCAACATCATCACAAGTGGCCAATAGGGGCCTAGATCATACTCAGTCATAATCCACACATAAACCAGATAATAGTTCACAACAACATACTAGTAGTATGGCCAATAGAGCCTATGCTAATAATCATTGAAGCACTATGCAGTTTAGGTATAATTGATGGAGGCAACATGCAAACTGCTGAGAGATATATGCACTACGCAGGCTAATAAGCTAATATCATATGTAATAGGGTTACCTAATACCACCACTCGGTACTGATCAGGATACTCAATAACATCACACACCTCATCCATCTTGAGTGCAAGTCAAAATTCAAAATCATAATGTGCATATCAAGGTAGTGCATGGTCATGTCAATAGCGCTTAAGTGCGACTTTTGATTTCGATCATTATCATTTTGAAAACTCATCAAGGGATCTCTTCCTTGAGGTTTTATTAATATGGAAGATCAATAAAATAACCCATAGGGAGTGCGATCAAATGAAATGCCACTAACTACGTTCTACGATATTAATGAAATCACATGAGACAAGTAGAAAATCAAGCAGAAGATAGCCCTAACGTGCCTGAGTAGAGCTCCTCATCCTTCCACGGCAAGCCCAACTCCGAGGGGCCTAGCAATGTGAACCACTACAACTTCGGTATGATAAATATGTGCAATGCATGAACAGTCCTATATGTAGCAAGGATGATGGCTTGCAACAAAAAATGAAATAAACACAAGCAAATCTGATATGATCATTGATATCTGTGCGCATACACAAAATATAATAACGAGCAATAAACTGAATAGGTTAATAACCATGAACAAAAATCATAAGTGTGACGTCAGTATATTGGGAAGACCATCGGGACTTAAACCCACATAAGCGAGATGTCATCCTGTCTAGGGATATGGACACCTACTCTTGAGATATCCTAATATATTAAACAATCAAGCAATATCTATATAATAAATTAAAATAATCTGATATGGTTGGTAAATTAGTTGGCAACCCAATGGTTAAATCGCCAATGCGAATTGATATATAGAAATTAAAAATGTCAAATCATACGGATTAGATTGGCTCCTTTGGAGTGAATTGAGATGTCATAATCACCCAACTCAATTGTGAAAATAATGATTTTTATTAATGAAATCTTTTATCCTTTACTAATTTAATTAATTTCATTGTGAAATTAATTAAGATTACATGGTTGGGCCCTTTTAAAATTATACGCGTATGAAAATTATTATTATGTTGTTTATTTAATTAATTAGTAATTGAAATGCAATCTAGGCAACTTGGATGAGACCCAAATTTTATAAAGTTCACACTTTTCTTATTGTTACAATCTTGAATAGTTAATTTAGGAAGCGTTTTACCGCGCACTATCGATAAACACACAAAACACAATCCAAACAACAATAAAGATGCAAACTTTATAAAAATCAATTTTTTACAATGATCTAATATGAAAAATGTATCAAATAATATATCAAAATGACATGAGTTACATGAGTTACATGAGCCTATCAAGATATGCATGAAACAATGTGAAACATTCAAAACAACTAAAGAAAAAGGGAGAAAAGTGTACCGGGAATGCGACAAAGAGAAGGGGGAAAAGAGGGAGGAAGTGGGAGGAGAAAGTAGTGGAAGAAGAGGAGAAGGATAGGAGGAGAAGAAGGGGAAGAGGGTGAAGGAAGGGGGAGAGGGTGGCCAAGAGAGGGAGAGGAAGAGGGGAAGGGATGGGGTATATATAGAGGTGAGGGGCGGCTAGGGTTTTCTTCAAAAAACTAGATCTCACACGACCGCCACAGCACTCACTAAGCACTCACTAACCTTAAGTGGGCGCCACAACACTAGACACAGACAACAAGCCCAAACACGTGCCAGTGTCACGGCGCTAAAACCAAGTCGCACGCAAAGAAAGAAAAGGAACATAAAAGAGGGGGGAAAGGTTGGGATTGATTGGTGATGGCTACTAGGGCACAAGTAGGGTTAGAGGGTATGCCAAAAATGCATGTGATACGACTCTAACATGACACGTGACCCTAGGCGAGTAAGAGAAAGGGAAAAGGAGGGGAGGAAGAGAGAGAAGAAAGGAAGGGAAGAACAGGAGACGGAGAGGAGAAAGTGGTGGGGAAGAGGGTGACAATGGGGAAAAGTGTAACAACCCAAATCCGGTTTACACTCGTGAACCAAACCGGCATGTCACCGGCCCTAGTTAGGTCGGCTAACCCAAACCTAACTCGTGCGGATCCAATCTCGGCATCTGAACATGAAGATATGACTCGTCATGCATGGATGAATAAACAAAACCCTAACATGATACTAATGGATGACATGCAAACTAATTTACACACCAATACAATTACGATCAAAATCAATAAAATTTTGAAATAAAATGAACAAAGTCTCCCTAAAAGTGCAATTAGGGGCCACTCTATCAAAATAATATATACAAACATATATGCATATATCAACGATTTTATTTACACAGAATCTAATCTACTATATACTCATTCTGAAGCTTGGGTCTCAACCCACCTATGCAATCTATTCACCTTTCACATCATATCATCATGTCATAGCATTTAATCACATCATATCATGTCGAAGCATTTGATCATATCATTCTCAATGTAATAACATCATAAACAAAATATTAACCACTTTATCGACTAACATGTGTGCAAGTGACATCAGTGCTCCTCCGTCTAGGCTGGCACATCCAACTCGTGATTATCACCTATATATAGTATAAAACACATCAATAACAAGCTTTAATGGTCCAAAATATAACTATAACAAACTGGCTATAAGTGCAAACTCTCATATGAAAGAAAAACATTTGTATACTTCTTGTGAACTCTCTGAAGGGCACCTACTGAGGAGCCATTGGGTTGCAAACATGGTAGCATCCCAAAATGTCTGCTTTGCTGATGCCTCTTTTGATATTTTTCTCATTTCATTTTTTCTGGTCCATTCGGACTACATGTATATCCTAAGCCCTCTCCTTAAATCCATAAGTCTCCTAACCTTGAGCACGAAGGCCGAGTACTCTCAGGTAGTTGCCTTTATTATCCTTTGAACCACAAGTCCGGACATTCGCTATACTTAACAATACCCGTAAACCACCACGCTCTCTGGGTGTGAAGAACTCAAATGCGGAGTTGTCAGGATCCCTTAGGAATAGAACAGTCCGCTTACTAATTTAGAGCCCACTTTGACTGTCACGACATCTGATCATGGTACGTGCAAGTCAGTTTCTCCATCTCTCGTCTCACTAAAAACTCGATAAAATTATATATATAGGCTTGGGATGGGATTCATATAATAGGTACGTAGGCAACTTGTGGTGGATCTTTTTTCCAAATCATCCTTGAGGGTTCTCATCCACAAGGGTTTATTAATCTGGAAATAACATGTGACTAAATGGCCTGCGTGGAGTGGGATACAATAAATCTACCACTCGACACATTCGCTTACCTAAAAAAATAAAACACGATGGAGTATAGAGATAAAACAAGAAGCGAGTCCTAACAGACCTGGTAGAAGCTCCAAGTGTGTCCTTGCGCCTAGGCAGCGACTCTTACTTCATACCTACATAACAAATCAAAAAACTAACACCCGCTAACTGAATGATTTATCAACTCGACATGATCAACACACTCACAATACAACCAACATCCATCAACAGTCAAATAATCATAAATGTGAAAATAATTCTAACTCAACCTATTCATACCAATTTTATTGTGTTTTTCTAAGTAACATCGTAGTCGATTAGCATGCTCAAATTCAATTTACCTCATTATATCACTTAACGTTCATTTACTATTGATCAAATCATGTCACTTATCACTTCATTCATAATTAGGCATTAATCACATCAATTAATCAATCATAGCATGTTGTGCTAACAATCATCAGTTTTAAAGAATTAAATCGGAGGTAATTATACCTCATGTCATCGACAATAGACGACGGTTAGACTTTCATCGTGTGTCTCGGAGCTTGAATTCAGCGCTCGTTGGTGTCCGAAATTCAATCGGGTTTGACTGGATGGGCTCTGCGGAAGATCCATCGAATTCCAACAAATCCGGCTTTTCGGCAGGTCCCGGCGGTTTCAGTGGTTTTTTGGCATCTTTTTGGCAGTTTTCTGGTGACAGCCGCTGGTGGCATCTATTGGCCGAATAGCAGGGGTATTGGGTAACGTTGGAACCGGCTCGAAGAGCCCAACCGTCTACAATGTCAACATAGTTGGTGGAGGTGGAGGTTAGCTGGAAAATAGTAAAAATAGAGGTGGCACATTGGGTCGGGTTGTACACTGCATGTCTTAATAGCTCCACCAACAATAGGGCTGTATGACCTTCAACCGCTTCAGATGTCACCGAGAGCAAACAAAGACCACACAATCGAGGCAGTCTAACAAACAAATTTGACTCCACATAAGTCAACCCAATTGGTTAACTTAATTATTTCTTAAATCATTATCATAGTCTAGATATGGGCAAAGTTCACATGTGACCGTGTCCCCATTGATCCTTCTTGTTTACTTGATTGATTCCATAATTCTTATTCATTCTTTGCCGTCCAATCAAACCTTCATGAACAGAGCATCTTATTAGCTTATTCATTCATAAAAATTAGTTGAGTCATAAAGATAACCTCTAGAACTAGTTAATTCATACTTGTTTAATATTGACTGTTTAGACCGATTAAAACTTAGTCAAATTTCCTTGTTTTTATCTTGAATTATTCATAGTCTAACTTGCCGACATCATATCTCTCTCATCTGAACTCTGAATTCAGTGATTCTTATTGCATTTGAAAGATTAAAGAGTTTAGTTTCTGACAATATAATGTTAATAATTTTATGATTTCTAAAACGAGAGATATAAATTTTTGAATACAACAAGTACAAACTGCCTAGTTAAGATTTCAGTGCATTACATTTTGCTTGTGGGGAAGCTGGTCATATTAAGAAAAATCGCCCTAAAATCAAGGACAAGAAGGATGCATACACCTATTCCAGACAAATTGAATGCAGCTAACACTAGAGATGTGGCTAGGAATAATCTAGTTCAAGGTATGATCACAATACTATCTCTAGAATTTCAGCTTTTCTTCCTTTTGATTTTGCTTGCACGCATTCTTTTATGTCATATAGTTTAGCCAGAAAATTAGGCCTGAAACATTGAGATTTAGATCCACCACTAAGTGTGAGTACACCTAAACGTGACAAAACACTAGTTGACAAACAAGTAGGACACATCCTAATCCATGTATAAGGAAAGTCAATGCTATGGGAATTTGCTTTGTATCATTTGGTGGTGATTGATATAATTTTAAGGATGGATTGGTTATCCAAGAATCATGTCATCATAGAGTGCAAGAAGAGGAAAATATTATTATCAAAGGAGGATTTCCATCAGGATAAGCATGCATTTTTCCTAGGAGATGAAGTAGTGAGCCATCCATGCACTATATCCTATGTCAAAGCTAACAAGTACTTAAGACAAGGATGTCAAGGATTCGTAGCAAGTGTGGTAAAAGAACAATCTGAATCCAAGGAGCGTGACCCTTTTTTTTAGGGTTGTCTCAAAATATTTGGAAGTTTTTCTAGAAGAACGACTAGATCTACCTTCAGCCAGAGAAATGGAGTTTTCTATTGACTTATTGCTAGGGACTACAATTTCTAAGGCACCACACGGAATGACACCTTTTGGGTTGCAAGAACTCCAGATTTAGTTGAAGGAAATGTTTGACAAGAAATTTATTAAACCTAGTGTTTCTCCATGGAGAGCATCATTTTTATTCATTAAGAAAAAAGATGGATCACTTAGACTTTGCATTGATTATCGATTATTTAATCAAGTCATAATTAAGAACAAATACCCATTTCCAAACATTGATGACTTATTTGATCAATTGAAATTGGCTGGAGTGTTCTTTAAGATAGATTTTGAGATTAGGATATCATCAATTATGAATCAAGGAAGAGGACATCACGAAAAGTGCTTCCAGGACAAGATATGGGTACTATGAGTTTTTCGTTATGCCTTTTCGTTTGACTAATGCCCCACCTGCATTTATGGATTTGATAAATAAAATTTATCATGAATACTTAGATGGTTTTGTTATTGTTTTTGTGGATAACATCTTAATCTACTCTGATAATGAACAAAAACATGAGGAACATCTAAGATTAGCACTCGAGGTATTAAGAAGGACGAACAAGTTATATGCCAAATTCAGTAAGTGTGATTTTTAGATGAAGGAAGTTTTATTCTTAGGTCACATTTTTTTCAAGGATGGTCTTTCAGTAGATCCTTCAAAAGTGACAACAATTATGGAATGGAATCAACCAAAGAATGTCACTAAGGTTAGGAGTTTTCTAGGACTTGGTGGGTATTGTTGAAAATTCATCAATGATTTCTTCAAAATCACAATTCCTTTGACTTCTCTAACTAAAAAGGATAAGAAATTTACATGGGATAAAGAATGTGAAAAGAACTTTTAGACATTGAAGCATTGTTTGTTAACTGCTCCAGTTCTCACATTGCCACAAGGATTAAAATGCTTTGTTACTTATTTTGATGCTTCTAACCTAGGTTATGGAGCTATCCTTATGCAAAAGGACCAAGTAGTGGCCTATGCTTCTAGGCAACTGAATGCACCTGAGAAGAATTATCCTACACATGATCTAGAATTAGAGGCAGTAGTTTTTTCAATTACAATGTTGAGGCATTATTTGTCTATAGCTAGATTTGAAGTATTCACTAATCACAACAGCCTTTTATCTCCACACAACAAGGCATGAACCTAAGATAGAGAAGATGACTAGAGTTTATCAAGGCTTATGGATTGAACATAACTTATGATCCAGGAAAAGCTAATGTAGTCACCGATGATCTTCGCTGTAATCCATGTGGACAACTATCCAACATTATGGCCATTTAGTAAAAGATGATGGAGGATATCATAAAGGTGAATCTAATATGCAAGTTGAATTTACTCATGACAAATTTGACTATTTCCAATGATATAGTTGATAGGATCAAAGTAGCTCAAGGTAAAGATGAAGGGCTGCAAGGATTTCTCACTTCTCTAGAACAAGTCAAGAAAAGAGAAGATGAAGTTATTAGATTTGATGATCGACTTTGTGTTCCAAGTAGTAGAGAGTTACGGCAAGAAATCCTACAAGAAATACATCACTCTAAATACACTATTCATGCAAGAGTTACAAAGATGTATCAAGACATGAAAATGATGTATTGGTGGCCAAAAATGAAGAAGGATGTAGCTACCTTTGTTTCAAAGTGTCTAACTTGTGAACAAGTGAAATTTGAACATTAAAAGACAGGCAAACAACTTCAGCCACTAGAAGTACCTAAGTGGAATGGGAAAATATTATATATTATTTTGTAGTTGGACTATCTAAAACTAATAAGAATCATATGCAATTTGGGTAGTTGTAGATCAACATCAAATTTAGTTTGTTTTATTCTAATCTAAATGACAATGAGTGTGGACCAATTGGTTTTGTTCAACATGGACAATATAATGAAATTACATAGTAAATCTATCTCTATTGTATTATATAGAGAAGATATGGGAACATAACTCAAATTTAGTACTGCTTTCTATCCATAGATAGATGGTCAATCGGAAAGAACTATTTAGATACTAGATGATTTGCTAAGATCTTGTATTTTAAATTGGCAAGACATTTGGGATGAATATTTACCATTAGTGGAATTTACCTATAATAATAGCTACCAGTCCACTATAGGTATACCGCTATTTAAAGTACTATATGGAAGACCATGTTGTTCACCATCATGTTGGTTGGATACCATTGACTGATTGAAGAAATTGTCAAGCAAGTTGAGCAGATCAAGAGAAGGATGAAATAAGCTCGAGATAGACAAAAATCATATGCAGACTTGCATAGAAGAAGAGTAGAGTTTGATGAGATTTGACAAGTCTAGGCGTGGGACCTTTTGAGATATTCAACCGAGTGGGAGAAGTTTCTTATAACCTTCAGGAGGATTTAAGTGAGGACAATCATGTTTTTGTAGTCAAAGATCATAATTAAACTCATGAGTTGATTACGGTCAATAATTGTGGACAAGTCTGTCCGTTTAGAATCCATGTAGAAGTTCTAGGGGGTAGTTTTGTATTTAAGAATTAGTTAGAGGACACATTAGATAATAGGAAAGCTGAGAAGTATATAAGGCATCAAGGGGGTCGATCTCTCCTATATTTCCACCTTAGACAAACATCGAATAAGAGGTTAGTACTTTCAACTAAAATATGTAATTGGTATAGATTCATGCATCATGCTTATCATATAAGTTTTTCCATGTTGCTTGTATGTTCTCTTGTATGTTCTATGCTTCTACATGATAATTTAATCCATGAAATTGATTATGACATTTTAGAACAAGTTTAAACATTATGTAAAAAGTTTTACAAGTAATCACATGGTTCTAACAATGATCTAGGATGATTAAATAAGATATAACACGTTTGGTAAAATTTAATCTTTAAAGAACCATGTCTTTCCCAAAATAAAGATCATGAAAAATTAGAACCTATGATTTGATGTTTTAAGAGCATAAAAATCTTGTTTTTATTTGATTGAAATCAGACTTAAAACAAAAAATATAACAAAACTTGGAAGAGAAAACCTAGCTCAACGGCGTGGCATTCGCTTATCGAGAGGGTCAGCGCTACAGGCATTCGCAAAAGGAAATAATATGCAATGTATTTGAGCGCTGCAGCCTTCACTAATCAAGAGGCCCAGAGATGCAGCACGCATGCGACATGTAGTAAATCATGGGCTCAACACCGCAGCGTTCACTAACTGTGAGGGTCAGCGCCTCAGTATTCATGCCCTAATTTTAAATAATGGTTATTTTTAATGTTTTTACTTGTTGTATACTATGTTAATGAATAGTTAAATATTGTATGATGTTTTATGCTTGTTAATAGTGTTATTTGCATATGGTATGACATCACCATTATATTCATGTCATAACATAGCATGTAGACACGTAAGCAAGCCGAGGTTGTGATATAAAATTATATTATTTTCAGAATAGGATGGTTGCAGCTAAGCATCTAGTTGCTTAAAGTTAGCACACTAACCAAGGTTCGTGTTCATTCATTGTTTGGGATGCTTTATGAACCTCTGTTTGTCGGCTTTCTACCCGTTATCGTGCTATAGTTATCAAGTTATGATCGTAATGACCCCAATTCCCTAGCATGCATACAACCTAATTCAAGGCTATTACAAGCACATATCTAACACACATGCATACATATAATTATAGTGGACTAAACCTAATGAACCAGATGGACACTTGCTTCCACATAAAACTGGAATTAAAAATCCTTACTTGCATGTATAACCATTGAGTACCTCTTAGCACAAGTCTACTAAAACTATTATCTTAAAATACAAAAATAATCGATGAAATAAACTCCTAAGTGCTGAGAATTTTTCATCTCATCGCTCCTAAAGATCTTTTACCTATGTACATGCAAGCATGTTCGCTCAGTACTAAATACAATACTAAGTCCTAGAATAAGGTGAGAAGTAAGAAAAATAGCGATTAAATTGCAATTCTACTTACACTCAATATTATTCATACAAATAAGCATGTATCAAAATATTAATTATCTAATTAACACTACTCATATGACTTACTAGGAAGTCCTAGTAGGTTAATAATAAAACATGAAAGTATAGTTATTATAAACTTACTATAGCTGAACTTTTTAGCCTAAACCTTTTTAAAGTAGCTCCTTAAGTTTGACCTTTGTAACTTAGGAAGACCTCTACTTATGCCGAACGTTTGTGGCTTACAGATTAACTATGTTCCAACATTTTTGGCCATTACTTTTTAACTATGGCTCAACCTTTGTAGTCATAAGACTCATTAACTATGGCTCAACCTTTGTAGCCCTATCTCTTAACACACACTATCTTCATTACCTCACCTTTGTAACATGAAAATAGAAGCACACAAAAAACACAATAAAGAAAACATCCTACTTAAAACTCATGGCATGACCTTTGTTGCCATAAGGCTCTCCTTTGTAGCCTATATGGCTCACCTTTGTAGCAAGATGGAGCTTAGCAGTTTTATTCCGGAGTTCTCGATGGTGGGTTGCCGCCAAAACATATAATCTTGACCCACATGTGTGAGAAACCACTAATGATCACTAGAGTTGTCAAGACAATAGCCTGAACCTTCATCGGACCTTGCCTAAGGATAATGCGCAGAGGGTGATGACCTAGGACATATGCTGGGCCATTTACTTGAACATGATAAATTATAAAAACATATTGTTAAGCGTAGGCCCCCTCCATTTCTTTGACTTAACTTGTCAAAAATGTGAATTTGTTAATCCTAAACCCACCATGGCTTTGACTTAGCATATGAAAAACATGATGTGATTGCTAAGCCTAAGCCTTGTCATTACTTTGACTTAACACGTATAAAACCTAAAACCTAGTGTTTTAGGTTTATCTTAATTACTAGAACATATACATGAACATAAATCATGCATACACCAAATCACAATTCAACTAATCCATTTAATTCTCAGCACACAACGGATCATAAAACTCCCTAAATAAGACTAAAAGTAACCTAGATTGATGAGAAACCCTCAGCTCCTATCTGCATGGTTGCTCACTCCTATTCTAAATAATAATATACAATTATATTAATGTTTGGACTAACTTACCTATACCTACATAATATGGCATGACATGACATAGACATGATGCTCATATAACATGCACACAACACATACAACATGTATATAATATCATACAAGCATCACACAATGCCAAATTACTCACAACATATCAAACATCACATTGATAAAGTATTAGATAGCCCTAGACTTTAGAAATAGACATCTCTCAGGATACTTATCCAAAGCATATGCAATTTCATAGGTTAAAACTAGAGCTCATGATGGTTATAAAGTAAAAAGAATCGCTTAAATCCAAATTTTAAATCAAACGTTATGACCATTTTAACATAGGTGCGCAGCTAGTGTTTTTGGCACTGCGGTGCTAGGAGTATTGGCAAATCTCCGTTGCGGCGCTCAAAGTGGAGCACTTGATACTATTTTGCTAGTGCCACAACACTCATGTGAGCATCATGGCACTACGACAAAACCATAACTTGTTTTTGCCATATCTCATTAAATTCTTATCTGATTTTAGTGAAACAAAGTTTGTGTTTTCAAGCTTTCTGAGATTTAAATAATGGGTTATAACAGGTGTTTAAACCATTCTGATTTACCTTACTTTATCATGATTTTTCTTAGGTAGGTAAACAATATAAAATTCATAAACTTGTTCTTAAACATGCAACAAATCGTATAAAGAATCCTAATTCATTGTTTTTCTTATGATTTGTGTAATTATCATGATAACCATTTGTTTAACATCAAAACATGGCATCAAATCAATCATAAATTGAGTTCTTGTTCCTTAACAACAATTCTATGTTAATTTTCTATTAAACTTACATAAAAACCAGAACTTGCAAGCAATATCATTCATAATCAATTAAACAATCAATAAAACATGATGATTCATGATATACATCCATGAACTCCATGAAATTATTATCTAGGTTTAAATTACTAACCTTTAACCTTGTTATTTTTTCCTAGAACACAAGCCCTAGTTCTCTTGTTTTGAAAACTATGGAGAACACTATCCAAACTCACCAAAACGTGAGGAAAGAAGGGTTTGAATGTGTTTTCTCCATAAAGGACCAAGGAAGAGGAAGAAGAGGTGGACATTGCAGCCACAAGGGATGAGGGAGAGATTGACGTGATTTATGATTTGGAAGGGAGAGGTCGTCCTTCTTATGTCATTATATACTCCGTCTTCCATTTATGTCCAATTACTCACTTCTCTACCCACGTAGGAGAAAATATTTAGGAGCTTCTACCCACTTACTTAAATCCTTATCTGTCTAAGGAACTAATACTCTAACTAATTCTACACAATATAGAACACCTCCTCTAAGATGACATAGACCGTGTCCTTAACTGAAATTGACCTATATGTACAATTTAAGTACAAGACCACTTAAAATAGGTTTGGCTCCACGTAGATTAACCCCACATTCATTTTTATTTTATCTTAATGAACACCTTGTTAGTGATATAGAATTGGTTCATATGTGACCGTGTCCAACTGGTTCACTATAAATTTTCCTATTTGTTCGTTTACTTCTTAACTTGTTTTTTTTATTTAGACTGAACAAATCTTTGTGAACGGATTCTTTAACATATTATTTTCAATACTTCTCCCTAGTATATAATCTTAATATTTCGAATGGACCATGAGTTCGGTTAATACCTTTTGTCCACGAGTAATATCTTGTCCATGTACCACATTTTTGGATTTTTATGGTTTATCTATTGGATTGTTAAAATCACAATTCTTAGTACAAAACTCTGATTGACATAATTCTTATTTTGTTATATTCCTTAGAGTTGAATTTCATCCCTCCAATTATGAGAATTTTTAGATTTGTATTTTTGGAATTATGAATTTTTTAATGTGTTGTATTCAATTTGTCCAAATTCCAAAACATTGGACTTTTACCGGTTATTATAACCATGTTATAAAGTAATCAAGTTATCAAGATATAAGTAGCAAGTAAACTTGTAGTTTTCAAGTTTTAAGTTCAAGCACCAGGCCTACACTGAACAACATGTTTTCACATAATTTTTTCTAAACTCACAATCATCTAGTATACATACTATACTATAGACTTTGGTGCATTTCTCACAAGCAAGGACGAAAGTCCACGTTTCCATATTGATCCTCATAAGTTCTTAGTGTGAGCTGACTTGCTTCCTGTGTTACGACATGATGGGTCACCTTACATTAATGACAGACGTCTACAGCTTTGGCGTGGTTCTGCTGGAGATGTTATCTGGTAGCGCTGCTATGACGAGGTTTTCAAATGGTGCCCTCGGAGATTTAGCTGATTATGCAAGGCCATTTCCTCGAAGATACAGCAGAGTTGCGGAGCATTATTGACATAAGGCTGGTAAGGAAGATAAGAGAAGAAGAAGCCAGACAGTTTTGCCTGGATAATTCAAAAGTGTATCCACACCCCAAACAGCGCCTCACAATGACTCAAGTAGTTGAGGCCGTTGAAAATACTTCAGCATAATGCTTGGAGGGTATCAAAAAGTTAAGGTCTCGCCCCCTAAATCTTATATTACATTCTTCCATTTTTATGTCAAATTAAAGCAGAATGTAAAACATTATTGACTTCAAATGTTGACATAGGAAAACCTCTGTTCTAGGAAACAAGTAATTTCTAATGAACTACAAAAGATAAATCTTAAAGAACTTGATGAACTAACGGATGCATGCATATGCATGCAGTTCCTAACATTTGTCAACTGTAATATTGCCACATGTAAAGAATTGTTGTTGTTAGAAGTTAATATTAAATAGTTTTCTTATTTAATAGCTTAAACATTTGACACAAGCCTAACTCTAGACAGTATGAAGGCTTAAAAACTGCCCCACGGAAAATTGATTTGCTCCCTGTTGCAACCATTCAATGTTTGCCCCTATTTGTCCCTGTTTATTTTATAATTTAAAACATAAGAAGCATACCTTGCAACAGAATTGTATTGTATTAGATCGACAAATATTGAAGTCACCTCAGGTTCAAGGTTCATTCATAATAATGGATAGAGCCCTCAATTCACATCCTTCATCTCCAACTCTAATTCACTTTTAGTGGGTTCGAGCGTCGAGGCAATCCCTTTGATGTCCTGTTTCTAAATATCAAGTATTTAGAGTGCTAAAACGATTTTCTAACTCTCATACTTATTTCAATTAATAAAATTGAGCATTAGGAATTGAGTTTGTAACTCACATATATATCTCAATTATTAATGAGATAAAGCATTAAGATTCTTCATTTGGCTGGGGCTCACACCTTATGGGCATAAGTATAATTAAACTTCCAACTGCCAAGTGCCAATAATCTATATATTAAGTTATTAAAATTTGCTACCAAGAAATGTTAAAATAAATATTAAATAATTCCATACACTTAAAATTTTTGGAACCAACGATTAACCCCTTTTAAAATTTACATGGTACAAGTAAAAAAAGATAGGGGTTCGAAACCAACTTGCCTGAGGTATAATGAGCCAATAGATGGAATTTTAAATCATGCCCAAGATATAATACCTCCATGGATATTAAATTGAGTTTTTTTTAACAATTGTGCTGATTTATTCTCAATATTCAACTTGCTCCATGATTATCTATCGCTGAGCCATTAAAAATTTACGTGCACTGGGGGAGTGCATATGTTAATTTTATGCTAAGCCCGTACTCTGCCTCAGAATACGGCATCCAATGAAGTAACAGCTTTTTCACATTACAGAAGCTGACACAAGGCAATACCAAAAAATGTTCAACGACTAAAAAAACTTTTCGATTAGCAACATAACATGCAAATTCAAATGGAATATATATGATACAAAAGCAAAAAAGATGTATAAAATGAAAATTTTACATATAACAAATACGATCGGTGCTTCCTTTTACTCATTGCATCCGGGGGCATTGCCTACGAGTGGTAGTGGAGAGGCTCGAGGCATGGATTGCAGAGAAGGAAGTGGCCGGAGAGGTGATTTTTGGATGGGATTGGAAGCATCTGATTCACTCGTTTGGTGCGGGGTCTTACTGGTGGTACAAGTTGCAGATTGAAGCTGTTCAAGCACGGCCAAAACCTGGGACATTTTTTGTCTCAATTTCGATTCCAAGGCCAGGCACCGAATTGCTAGTGCAGCAACTGCAAGAGCGTCCTTTTGTGGGTATTGCCCCTCCAATTTGGTGTCCATTATGCGGAACAGCTTCCTTTTGTCGCCCGAATATGGCCTTGTCCAGTCAACCAAACTCAGCTCAACACCTGTTCCAGTTTTATCAAGTGCTCTCCTCCCAGTTAAAAGTTCCAACAATACAACACCAAAACTATAGACATCAGTCCTTGCAGATAATCTCCCTATCAATTGATTTAAGTGTAAACATAATCAATTCCTACTTTCCATCTTATCCAACATTAGGCCACCAATAACAAAAACACAAAGTATTGTTTTTGTTAAAAAAAAAACATAAACGAGTAATAGATATCCAAAATATGGAATGGCAAGAAATTTAAACCTGTGGCAATATACTCTGGAGCTGCATAGCCTCGAGTCCTATCACTTGTGTTGATACATGGGTTCTATTCCCAGTAGGCCCTGCCTTAGCTAATCCAAAATCAGAAAGCTTTGCATCAAAGTCCTGTAGTAGGGAAATGAAAGTAAGAGATCCAAATGACATGGTATTATGAACAAGAAGCTTCATCATTAAAATGGATGATCAAGTACGCAAGATAGGAAGTAAAGGAGACAGCAAAAGAACTAAAAGGGAAAATTGAGGAAAAGTTTGTAAGAGGATGGATATAGAAAAAAAGAAGAAGAAGAAGAAGAAGGTTTTGGGGCTGGATACCGAGTCAAGGAGAATGTTGGAAGCCTTAAAATCTCGATATATGACTTGAGATTCAGCGTCATGTACTAATGAGAGTCCCTGGCGGCACCAATTGCGATCTTCATCCTCGTAGACCATGACAATGGCTGAGCTCCTCCTAAAAAAATAGAATAACATCATATTTAGGTCAGGAAATAAATGGTACCAACATAAGTTCAATCATGTTTACAAACAAATGTTTCATGAATAGGCAACTGTCACGGGTCTAATTTAAGATATAATTTTTCGTCCCTCAAACCACATCCCTCTAGGCGTATTTCTTTCTTAGAAACACTTAGCCTTCTACATCTACGCAGCAATACTACAAATAATGCAGAACACGGAAACAACCCGCGACGCGCAACACCGACACCTTGGTACGATCTGCACCCAACTACGAATGCCCAAATATCCTATCACCGAATATCTGATCACCGGTACCAGTAATTGAACACGAACCAATCGAACACACACAAACAATATCAATGCGTCAAGATAACGTAGCATCCAACGTCCCAAACCAACTACCCCTATAGGTTGTACAAGATCTTGAGGAATCTAAGTCTTGATCTTGTAAGCGGCACCATGCAACTACGGCACAAATATGACACCACAGAATTATGGGACTCCGGCCCCAACATTGATCTTATATATTAGAAATAAAGATATAAATAATCAAATTACCTTGACTACTTGGATATCGTAGACATGCAAATGCCATGGCCTGCCTCCTTTCCCGATAAGGAGGCTGTGAGAACACAGCCCAATTTTACTCAGAAAGTCCTCACACACACAACCCCAAGCCACCACCCAATGTCACCACCCAATATCAACGTGTTTGTTCGGGCGCGGGTTCGTCCGCTGGTGCGGGTTAGAGTGTTCCCGCGTCGGGTTGGAAGGGTTCGGTGGGACCGAGGCGCCCTTGCCGCGCAAAGAGACAGCGGGATGAGACTAAAGAGTCACAAGTATCCAATAACACTTAGACAATTCTTATGCACTCGGTGGGATGGCCATTTCGACACACACACTCGACAGGACTTCCCCAGCACTCGGCACGCAGGCTCGAGGCTGCTGGAATAGAACTGGATGGCTGGATAGGTTCTCAGGTCACAGGTGGCACAACGCTGCACCGACCAGCCTTACCAGGGTGTGCCCAGCACTTGGCCCCGACTCAGCACTTGGCCCCGACCAAGGCTGGTTGCAGCCACACACCGGCAATCCCTCTTACCCGACACTACCTCACATCTCCACGCAGGGAGGCACTCACCCACACTTGATCACTTTTGATCTGATTTTGTTTTTCTCCCCCTCTACACAAGGATAACATCTCCTTATATAGACACCCGGCTGAAGTGTTGCACGCCAACACATGCACCCCTTGGTGCTTGGTGTTCCGGCTTCCACCCCTTGGTGCCTGCTGTTCCGAATAAATCTCACGTATCTTATTTCTATTAAATTAGGCATAACCACGGGTTCAACCACGACTGGCTGGGTTAACCATCATGATTGAGCCGAGGGGTGCGGTGAAAAGATTTAGACGAACAGTGTTTACATGCAATTCTCTCATCCTGAATGCAATCTAGGTTGTGCAACATGAATTGTGTACCTGATCCCGGCGGGCGACTAGCAGTCCTCCTTTGAAGTTCTAGTCCGAACTCCACTAACTGGCTACATCAACTTCAAGCATCCCCTCGCACGATCGAATACCTGTTATGATAAAATCTAATATATTATTAAAGGTATACTTATAATTTGTAACTTTGGTACAGCTACTTTTAAAAATATAATAACGCCCATCAGCTAACATATAGAATGAGTTGTTACAAAATATGACATGATAATTATGACAAAGATGTTTTTACTAATCCAAAAAATAGAAGGAACGGCCCCAAAAAAGTAAATGAAGCGATTTTTCTCCCTTGCATATTAAGCTTACCTTAATAGACATAAAGTGGCCTACTCTATAACACATAATATGGTACATTCCGGTTGTTGCTACATGAAACATGCACTTAATTGACGGTATATGCTATGTTCCAACAAATGCTTCCAAGACTTGTGTCATGAGTGGGGATGTAGCCGAGCATATGGCTCCGCTCGTATTTTTTGAGCCGAACTTGGAATTGAGATGAGCTCGAACATAGCACCCGGGCGGAGCCAAAGTTGAACTTCTAGCTTGTGGAGCTTGGCTCAACGTGGTTTGGCCCTGGTTCGGGTTGGGCTCTCATTGTTGGAACAATTATATTTGCTTTTTTCTTTATAATTATGATATACATCCCAATAGGCTTAACCCACTCAAGCTAAATGGACTTAACCCACCCACTAGGCTAAGTGGGCTAAGCACACTAGGGCTACCCACAAGTTGTTGAGAGCCACTCTTGACTTGGAACGTGTAGCACATCTGATTTCGGTCCACCTAACATTTGAATCAGAAATGTAACAATTAAGTCAAATTATGTTTAAAGTTGTTGGTCGATAAAACTCAATCGAGAAAATAAATCGACACAACCCACTTGACATCGCGAAAATAGAAGGCATTATTAAATATGTATCAAAATATATTAAATATAAATAAAAGTAAGAAAAAAAATAATTATGTTGAGTTGGAAATTTGTAAATATTTATCTGT